>VYZQ01025761.1:0-12770 GCA_013400655.1 Mystacornis crossleyi | reverse complement strand
ATATATAATATATATATATATGTTTTAAAGAAAAAATCCCTACAGAGCACAGGCAGTAAAATTTTATGTTTCAGTATTTTCCAGGCTATTTTTTATACTGATAGCTCAGTCTTGCACATCATATGGCTCAATTGTACACAGTTTAGAGTAGAGCAATTGTACATTGGTCTTCCTGATTTGGGTTTCTTAGATGGTACATTACTGATCCATAAAGAGTGGACTACACAAAGGTTGATGCTGTGCCTGCTCAGTACCTGCTCATTAAGTATCATCTAATCCAAGTAAATTCCAGTATTTGTTTAACACTCATTAGGGTCAAACTCATTTCTCCATTTTTTGAGTCCAAATACAATCTATCATTTGGAGGAAAATGATATTAAAAAAAAAAAAACCAAAAGGGCTTTTGTATTCATGCCAAAGATCTAGTTTGGTAATTCAGCATCTTACAGAGAGTAACAATACACTTTTGCTCCAGAAGCTAATTTTTTATCACATACAAAGGCGGTGTTAGTTTAGGGTAAGAGTCTCCAAATGGACTGGAATGCACACTACTTAGTTATTCCTTTCTATGTCTTACTGTCTCCTTTAACTAGATTGAACATGACTAAATGGGGATTTTTTTTGGTATTTAGGCCATATACAGCTGTTACAAGTCACAGCTCTGGGGCACTGCTGTCCCAGGACTACTGCTCTCTAATTCTGACATGGGTTGCCTGCAGCCACAAAGTCATTCCATAAACTCGTTGTGTTTCTTAATCCCACAGACAGTCCCTTGTGACATGAAACAATCTGTCATCTCACTCTTGTCCTGCAGCTCTTCCCTATATCTTGTCCTAACAAGTCTTGGCCAAAGAAAGAGTGAAACAAAAGCACACAATTAAAGGTTTACCAAAATTGAGGTGAGGGAATGTGCAAGGAAATTCTAGCTCAAATGTTCCATTAATATCACTGAGAACAAAATTTCCATGATTTATTATTTTAACAAGATCTCTCGAGAGTGAAATTCAATACATTTCAGCCTACATGGGCCAAGATCCCAGACTGGTTTAGGCACCCACATTTCAGTGGTTAACCGTGGTTAAGATATATCTGGCCATCATGTGCTCAGTCATCATATTTGGCCACCTTAACTTTCCTAGTTCATGACAACTCTGTCTAGGTATACACTGATTGAAAAACAGCATTGTAAAAAATTCCAGGACTGTAAAGCAAATCATGCCCAAACAATAAAAATTGGTGGACAAAGGAGGAGAAAAAGGTTGCAAATGAGTGAAGAGTTCTGCTTCTGTGTACATGCTGAAATATCCACTTAGGATCAGACTTCCAGGTTATGTGCATCAATGTCATTCACACATTTGAGTATCTCACCATTTATCTCCATGGGAAATTGGAACAAAGTTTTGGGGGTTACTGAGATGGACATCACTCATGAGGTGGTTGCTCTGGCTCATTTAAAACTATGGTTATGTTGTACATGTGGCTTTAAGTAAAAAAAGAAAGCTTGAAGTGTCAAACCCCAAATTTTCCATTGGTTTCCACAAAGTTTAGGAGGAACTGTGGTTCTGTGGTTCTGTTCATCCTTCTCAGAAATTTATGTAATGTGGTATTCCGTGCATGAATCCTGTTGTGTTGCAGGTGTCTAGACAGCAAAGTTTAAGTGCAAATTAACACTGAAGATATGGCAGATAGAAGACTCACTTGAAATTGGGGAGAAAATTCATATACATGTGTATAAATTGGAAAAAAGTTAACATTTTAATAATTTTATTAGCAGTTTAGAACTGCTTCATTAGGGTTGAGAGTTCCTCCTCATCATCCCACAATTTAAGCTCTAAATACACGTATTTAAGACACAGTTATTTTTCCTCAATGACTTTGTGCCCTTGGCAGAGTTCCAGAGCTGATGCAAATTTCTCTGAGGGTCAGCAGGTTTTGCACTCTTTCTGTTATGTTAGCCATAGAAATATTTTTAATGTATTTTATAGAGATAAACACTCTATNCCACCAAGCAAACAGTAATTAGGAGAAATGAAAAAAAAAATCTGTTTTTTCTGACTTGCCTGAAGACTGTGTTTTGTATTTACTGAACAGCAGTCTCACAGCATCCCCCTTGGAAGATTCAAGAGCCATAAGGCAACTGGTTGTACTTAGTAATCTTCTGCATCAGTAGTTTTTCCTCTTGGGTTCCAGGATTGATTTTCCTCATCTTGGTGTATTTTTACAGCTCTGCCCCTTGACCTCTGTTGCTCTGCACTGGCCAGCAGTGACATGAGTGGCAAAAGAAATGTAAGTGAGACTGGTGATTTCTGGAACATCAGAAGTGACAGCTATAGAGTAGAACTGATGGGTAGAGTGAGTTAAGACAGTTCTTCGGAAATATATTACTGCTGGGACTCAGTCACCACAGAGAGACCATTCAAATTTAGGAAACTTTCTTCTTTATGAAGAAATTCACTGTAAGAAAGGGAATGTGTCTACCCTGCAACCACAAAACCCAAAGGCTGTAGAGATATTTTAGGCTTCTGCTAAGAATTCCATAAACTGTGTGAGAACCATCTGTCTCAAAAATCTTAATGTCTTGTATTTTTCACTAGAAACATGCTGGGGTGAAAAAGGCTTCCAAAAAATGTATTTTTGTTTAATTTAGAATTCTCTTTTAAAACTGACTTAGCCACAATATGCTTGTGTGCTATTGCCTAGTATGGGCTAGACCTTTGGGTATTGATAGCACATTCCAGTGCTGAGACTTCTAATGTACATGAACATTACCATTATTGTGGTGAGATTTCCAGCTTTTCCATCCTTTTTCTAATTACCTTCCTCTTAGCTCTTTGTACAGCATTCACCGCTGAGAAGTCCCAATTGCACACCACAGATCCTAGATGCTGTTAGAGACAGTAGTAGTAATACCTAGCTGATACCTGATATTTTTTCTCAGCAGAATATAAAGGTCATTGAGAAGCCTGGAAGAGCAAAGTGAGTAGATCCTTGCATGATTTTTTCAAATCCAGTGACCTACAAATAATTGTTTCTCTTAAAAGTCATTTGTTTACAGAGGGAAACGAGCATTTGTAAGCAGCTTGGCATTATTGTTACTATTTCACATGATTGTAAAAGCGACTTATTCATGTTCACCCAGAAAAAGACTTGGTAATTTGGGTCCTTGGACAGGTAAACCATAGCTAAGCCGTTGGGTTATATCACCTAAAATATGGTAGTGTGACCATGGTGAATATTTTCTCTTGTCTGTGCAGAAGTGGACTGAAAGTAACGTTCAGATGAGCAGTTTCCTAAATCTCAGACATCCTGAGTTACCACTTATTGCAGCCAACAGGTTGTGGTCTGGTCTGCCTGGTTTTTTGCCTGCAGAAGTCTGAGTTTCTTGGACAGAAAACTGTTGGCATACATCCAACGTTAATGGTTTCTTGGCCTTTCTGAAACACTTGGTTTAACTGTGGAAATCATGAAATTATTACAATTAATACATTTAAATAAGAATTATTCAGAGATAGGGAATAGTGTTTCCTGTGAGAACCATTTGTCTGTCTTTGGAGCAAAGAGTGCCCAAGGACAACTTTGTGTCCTTTTCAACCTTATTGTTCAGTGACTCTACAATGTTCCTCTGGAGGGGACCACAGAGACAGCCCCGCACCAAGGCTGAGGGTTTTCCCCAGAAAGCTGTGGCAGGCACAATCCTACTCTGTGTCAGGTCGCCCCTGACTGTATGCGTCAGGGGCAGCCAGGCAGTGCAGTGGGCAGGGGAACATCATCCAGGTGGTTTGGGCATGCAGGCACTGGCTGCTGATGAAACACAGGAGTCATGAATCAGCAGCTGTGGCATCGTCTCCTCCTCCTTCATACGGGTGCACATCTGCTGCTTGCCACCTTCCCTCAGCCTGTGTTAAGCTGCTTCAGCTCTGACTTTACACCTTTCTTACCTTAATTTTCCCCTCTGGTGTTGTATAGGCAAAGTTCCTTTGTGTTATTTTTCTCTGTTTGCACTGACGAGAACAAGGTCATTCTAACTGTGCGAAGTACACTCTGTGTAATGGGTCAAGTACCAGAGCTGAGATCTCAAGCAAGTTCTTCTCTGTTCCTACAAACTAATAGTAGTAGAAACAAATTATATTCTCCATCTGAGATTTTAATGTGATTCATTGCAATTGTTTGTTCTGTGTTAGTTTCTGTTCAAGATCCTTTACTGCACTGACTTTGATGTAAGGTTGTTTTCTTTTATTCTTGCACACCATCCAGTCACAGTCATGGTGTGAAAAGAAATCGATGATTATTTACTTCTGCACTGACAGTGCTTTCAGATATTATCGGTCATTTTATTTGTTAAATATACATTCTTAGCTATTAAATGCTAGATATAATAAAGCAAAATAGCTAATAATCTGTGTAGCTTGCTTGCTGTGTAGAGATATAATAGCTTGTCTGACATTTTTTAGAGCCAATATTTACCTTTATCACTGTTAAGTGCCTCCTGAGACTCATTATTCATATAAATCCCATTAAGAGGCAGTAGTAAAACAGCCTGTTGTCTTACAACTCTTGTTGTTAAGTACATTACGTTTAGTAATAAATATGTCAGTTTGTGTTACCCCAGGGAATTATTATTATTTCTTATCTCTAGACATTTATAAATAAATGAATCATGTTTATTTATAAACTTCTTTCCATTTATTTCCTGCAGTAGCCAGATAAAACTGCTTTTCTCTAAGTACATGGTTATATCTCTTGAAGCTTACTTATTCCTTTTGAACCTAGGGCTGTAACAAAATTAATATTCTTGCTTTTTATATCTTTTACTTTCAATTAACCAAGATGGTATTTAAGAAAAATAAAAGTTTTGTTGAAAGATAAAATTCTGTCAGTTTAGAATAGTATGGCAAAAAGATCTCACAGAACTGAGTTACTTAACTGTTATTCCTACTGCCACTACTATGGCATGATAGAGGATCATGTGTCTTTAATTTGTCTGATCAATGGTTCCCTGCGGATCTATGAAAACCCTCAATATAAATTTTAATCTCTGTTTTATAATTAAGAAAATGCATCAATGTGAATATAACCTAGAATTCTTTGTCTCTTTCAAAGTCTTGAAACCCATGTTTCTGTGGTTTCCCACCTAAGTATTTATGGCATTTTTCATGTAGCTGTAAGAGGAAGATTTTTAGCCACATGTTCTAGTAGAATTCAGACTCAGAAAATTTTGTTTGCAGAACTTGCAGAACAATCTAATGATGTTTTTCTTGTTATAATTGCTTTTTAGCATCACCAGTATGCATTTAAAAGTCATTCTGTACATGGATAGAAATAATGAGGGTTTCAAAATCACCAGGCACCAATTTAATTCTGCTCATACCCACTTGAAAGCATTTTTGTTGTTTTATTAACTCATTTGCTAAGAGCATGTCAGTGCTGTCAGGGGATTGAATGGTGGATGGTTAGTCATCAACTAAAGCTATGATAAGCATCTGAAAATGGACTTTCTGCTTTACCAGTTCTTTGTTTTGGCCATAATGACCTTTCTCTTCTGTCTCAGTTGTCTTAAAATTATTCTTTTCTATACATTTTAGGATCTGTCTGTTCAAAAACTGTTCAATGGATGCAGAACTTTTGGCCCTGCAACCTTTGTTGGAAAATAAAGCCTAGGTTAGGATCAGAGATGAACATAAGCATTGATATTCAGTGACCAGAACACAGCTCCAATACATTTTCAGAAAGCTGCTAGTGAAGACGTGGCTGGCATCCTCTGGAACTGGAAAATATTTACCTTTTCTTAAAATCTGGCTATCTTTTAGGGGTGAGATGACATGGATGTAAAAGAAGTGCTTGCAGGTGCGAACATTCTAGCTTTGCAGCCATTAAACATTGTATCAATGCATTCATTACTCTCACAGTTCACACTGTCCTTTTAACTGTTGAAAAGGGATACATTGCTCCAGCTACTTCATTAACGTTTCGTCTTCCACAGAGAAGATGAGAGAGGTCGGTCAGATACAAGCTGGTAAAGGCCCTAGTGGACCAAAGCCCCATTTTACTTAACCTAAATTAGTCAAGTTCCTACAAATCAGGGCTGGTGAGGCAAGGTAGGGATGTGTGCATCAATGGAAACCAAACCCTATCAAAGCCCACAATGTTGTTACATTAATCTGTGTATTATTTTGTTGTGTCCATGAGGCTTAGCTGAGCAATATGTGTAGCTACAAAAATACTTTATGAGGCCATATTAAAGATAATGCTTGTTGTAAGACTCCTATTTCCTGGCAAGTACATCACTACCTTGGAGAAGAGTGTCCCACACCTCTTCACTCATGCCACAGCTCTTCAGGTAGGAGAAGGATGAAAACAGATGTTTTGTGGGGTTTTGTTCAAAAACAAAATCAAAGTAAAACCCTGTCTGAAATGCCTCCTGAATTATTAAAATTAACAATTTCATCAAGAAAAAGAAATGAAACCTTATTTGATTATATTTAACTGAAAAATGTTAGTTTTCTTTCCTAAATTTATGTACCTACAGCAGGTCCTAATAATCAGCAGAGGTTTTTACTATGACCTCCATTGCCTTTTTCTTTGATTCAAAAGGTGTATTCATTTGAAAGATTCTTGGCTGATATCCATTTTAGTGCTTTTATAAAGTATTTCATAAAAAGATAATTTAATTTAAGAAAAAATCTTTCTATTGCATCTTTGCTATGTTTTATTTGGTTTTAGATAACCATAAAAGATTTTATTTAATTTTTTTCTGGAATTTTTCATATCCTTGAAGTTAATTTGTTACATTAATAAATATCACTACAATGGAGAGCCATCCTAGAAGCTTACAAACCACTTCTTCAAAGTGTGCTTCTGCTGCTATGGGCAGTAATGGAATAGGCTCTCCAAGTATGTGAGGTCTTTAACTTTCATTAATCCTATTGGCAGCTGAATTATTTTTTGCCCATGAGGCACTGCAGTGATTTTGTGCTAAAGAGATGATACACATAAAATCAAACAAAGAGTGTAGCAAAGGTGGTGTGTGCTGGGCAGCCAACAGCAAATCACTGCTAATCAAATTCAGCATCCTGGGGCTGGTTCAGCTCCTTAGGCTTGTACCACTTGAGGCTGATCTCAATGCTAAATACTGCATATATAAGGACACTTGAAAAGAATTTAATTATATCTATTTGCATTCAAATGTCCTTGGCTGAAGAAAGAGTTCAGCAAACACATTATTGGTCCCTTGACAGCACATTCAGGAAAGCTATGCCCTTTGTTGGTTAATCTGCAGGTTTTTGAGGGGAAGCATCTCTAGCCTTGGGGTGAGATGCCTGTAACAGGTGCAAGTGCTTGCTGCAAGTGCAAAATCCACTCAGAGCATCTTCAAAAGCCTTAAAGCAATTTAATCAAATAAACTTATCAGCATCTGTGAAGTCATCCTGCCAGTTTGGATGGGCCTATGGCCAGAGAGAATAAGGCTATAGAAACTTCTCATTTCAAGGCTTTTACCTCTCTTGTTGTATTTGACATAGTTTATAATCAGAAGGAACATGACAGCAACAGCTTGACAAGCTGATAATACACTTCACTTGTAAAATTCATGTGCTACGACTCTAAACACATTTTTTTTAAGCTATGTCATGTTTATGCATAGCACAAGGATTTTTTCTTCAGTGGATCTGCTATAGAAAGTCTAAGGAGAACTAGCATTTTTATATTTTAGAGTATGACTGATATTTTTACAGCCCCTAAGAAAAAGTTTGACTTTGCCCAGTCACAATAATTTATTTGGACAGTAATTCAGATACAAAGCACAGGCTGAAAGAAATTACCTTATTACTTGCTCCTTGAAGCATGTGTGCCCCATTTCCAAGACATTCGAGTGTTTCATAAACTGTTATTGTTTACCATATGGATGAAAAATAGGAGATAGAAAGAAAATCAGGTTTTTCAGAAAGAATTTCATTAGAAAAGTCATTGGTGTTGTAAAAAAGGTTCTTGATCACTAAGAAAGTCCTGCAATGGCTTCTAGGGATGATTCAAGGAAAATTGAAGGAGTTTCTGTTGATGTAATATAAGAACAAACACAGAACTCCCGTGTCAGTGTGTCATGCTGGATGGACTGGTAGACGTGAATCTGTCATCTGATGAGGCTGTTCTTCCACACTGTGAAACTGAATAGTCCTGTATGGGTTTTTTTTTCCTCTGAGTCAAATCTTGTTGCCTCTAGACATTTTGACTCATTTTTACTTGAGTAAAATTCTGCCTAAAAATGTCTGAGCAGTGACGAAGATGTGAGAATCCTCATGTATGCTCTGCATCTGGCATGTGAACGTAGGAGGTGGATGTTCAAACACTTTCTTTACCATCCTCTTCCAGAAAAGCCCATTTGGGTTTTTATAGCATTCATCTCCGTGGAGTCAGTTGCAGGAGGCAAGGAACAGGGATTCAGATTGCATTATCCTCATTCAAAATAGAGGAAAGCATAATAAATTAATAGAATCTGAGTCCTTCCAGTCTTTCCTTCCATTTTAAAGAATCCTTCTGTAGGATTCATGTTTAAGAACACTATAAATATTGGTATATACAAATATACACTTATATCAACCTTTTGGATCCTCTAGAGCTGTATATCTGCAATTGCTTGTCTCTCCCTACATAAGAGCACAAGCCTTGCTTTCCAGGATCTATTCCAAGAAAATTTGAGGGCTGAATGCACTGGAAGGACTTTTCCTCTCTTTTTTTTTTAATTTGGGAGAGAAAGAGGAGTTGAAAACTAAAATTTTCAAGCTATACATATGCTTGTTTGAAAGCTATCCCTATAACTATTTTAGTAAGTGAAATATTATTTATGCAGCCTGAGGTTCTTCTCTAACAGTCTCTTAGATCTGTGTGTTTATTTAGCCAGTTAAATCTCTAGCTTAAATAGTCATATTTTTACTCTCAATCTCTGGTTTATCTGCCATTTTATCTGGGAGACAATGCATTTTATTTTGTTCCTACCTTATATTAAAGTCAATGTTGTGGTACAAAACAATTGTTCATCTGATGCAATTAACTGCCTTACTGGATATACATGGTACAGAGTGAACTCTCTTTTCTGAATGTCAAATCAGATTTGGGAAACTTTCCTGTTATATTTCTCCCTGGAAAACACTGGACAGAAAATCGCATCTATTAAAAATGTATTCATTACCAAATACAAGGAAACTAAGTTTTTGGATGAATAGCAGCTAATCAAGCAACGTGTCATAAAAGGCAGTAACTAAAGAAAACCAAAGTAAAACATTCACTTTCATTATTGAACATTTTTAGCTTTATTATTATAATAGAATTACAGTCTGACATAAAATAAAGAGCTTTTGCTAAACTCTGTAAAGCAATACATGCTTCTGCCATAAACAACCTCTATTAGATTTAGGTTTTATTGCCACATCACTGCACTTAGGTGCAATAAACATTCAATGTCATCTTTTTGAAATTATCTCAGGAGTAAACAGAAACTGTCCTCTATAAGAGTGTATCATTATTTTCAAGGAAGACTTACTATTATTACATGGTTTAGCAAAGCATTGTAAAAAAGCTACATAGAGAATACCTTGTCTTTGATAAACTGTGCAGTCAAGTTTATATAATATAATACTATTGGCATAGTCTAACTAAGAGGTGATATAATGCAATCATTGCATAGCAAAAAGCAGACTAGTTAAGTAATATTCACAACTAATGTGCAAAATGCAGACCAAAAGGTAGCTATGAATTGCTAGAAAGATAAAATGTCCTAAATGAACACACTAGTTTAACGCCAAAAATAACAAGATAAACAAGTACACAGAAGTTAAAGAGCCATAGTTTATTTTTTTCTATACATATATCTACACATGATACCAGAGATGAAACATCCCCTTTTAAATAAGCTCCAACCAGATAACTTATCAAGTTTAGGCAGGACTAAGTGTTAGACAAAAAAGCATTATTTTAAAAAAAAACAAAACTCTAAGTAAAACATTAAATATTTCCTATTGTATATAGAGAATTTCAAATTTTTGATTTATTAAGAATTTAGAAATCACTGCCTATTAAACTTGACTCTCAATAGCTGTTTCTCTGGAGACTCATGTAACATTGTTTCAAAATCCATTCAATACCATATATTACATTTTTTTAGCTGATGCTTGCAAATATCCACCATTCTTCCAATCTCTTTGAAAAAACTTCAGATAAAGTTTATTTCTAAGAATCAGCAGTAATGATACTGACTAGAATTTTTTTAAAGGGAGCACAATACCTGCAAAATGGACATCTTGTATTTAAAGCCCTTACATATTGTTCCTACAAATATATTGCTACAGTAAAAATGAAATGTAGTAAGTTTACTCAATAAAATCTATTTTCCTGTACATTCTTTTATGTATGACTTCTTTGTATTTAATGCTACATATATTACATCACTTATTGTAACAGTTATGTTTCAGCAAATATAGCAGTAATATACAGATGATCTTCTGTCTTAACAAATATTTCACCATTTTTACCTACCAAATATAATCCCATACTTTAGTGTTTATGCATGACCTGAGCAGACCAGTCATTAATCTAACTGTATACATTGGATGCCATTATCAAATTGCAAGCTGCGGTACACTTAACCACTTTACAAATGGAATAAATTCCAAGCACTTTCTCCTTATTTATTTTCATAAGCTTTCCAGTATCACTGATTTATTTCTCTTCCTTTAATTCAAGCTCTAAATATGTTTTAATGAGCATTTAACAACATATTAAGAGCTGAGAGGTGAATCCTACACAATGTTTTAAGAACACAACTTTAAAAAAGTAAAAAAAATGTACAATCTCATGCTGCATATTTACAGATATTATTTAAATACTATATTTTATCTTTCTGCTATTCATAAATCTCAGTCTAAAGCTTCTTTTAATGTATCGTTTTAGAAAAGAATACATTCAACATAGCTAGAGCTTGCAAAACTTTTGTTGTTTGGTTCTTTTGTTTTAACCGTCTAAAACATAGTGATAAGTAAAAGTTATCTTTAAAGCATCCAGGAATTGTTTGGATTACACAGGTGATAGTAGAAATTTGGGATCTGCACTTGGTTGTGCAACTGGTTTTAAATCTAGTCTAGTGACAACTTAATGCTCGGAACAAGCCTGCAGTAAGAGAGCAAATTAAAGCATTTGTTACCATTAGATCTTATGTGCTATACAGTGACAATCTGTACCTAGAGTGAGTAGATTTCCTTTCTCAACAAAGACTATTTAATATTTTAAGTCAGGTAGTTTGGAACATAGAAGAGAAAAGGGATTATGAAAATAACATATCTTATGGGATTCAGCAAATGGAAAGCTTTACATCCTTGACAAGATTACAAACAGTGGCTGAATAAATTATACAGTCTAGGACGTGCATCAGGAATGTCATAAAGAGTATTTCCCCCTTCCCTACAATCCTCTGAATAAAAATATCTTTTTCACGTACATACACAATATCTTTTGGGGACATTCAGTACTAAGCTTGCTACAAATGGTTTCTTTCTTTTTTTTTTTCTGCCCTCCCATTACTCTACAACTCTTTTCCATTTCTAAAATCACTTTTCCAAAGTATATAGGTTATAATGTTCTCTCCCTCACACACAGGGTTTTGCAATATACAGATATATTTTACCTTTAGCTAACTAGAGAAACCTTTATTTTCTTTCAGACAGAGGCAATGATGCAAATGGGAATTACTGTATGTGAAAAAGGGAAGCAATTCCCAGTGCAAAAGACAAAACAGAACTATATGAATAAATGAGGTTATTATTGATGTGGAGTTTGAACTTTTAGCTGGGGCTCCCGGTTTAAATAGGTAGCCCAGTAGACTAAGTTAAAGATTCCAAAAAGCAATGGGAAGGCTATTCTTGATAGCCGATCAATTTTACTGACACTGTTAAAAGTTTTCTTGGGTTCTGCAGGTTTTGTTTCTGGCTTAACTTCCTTGGGCTCAATCGTTGCACTTTTAGCAATGGTTGCCAGCCCAGGGTCCCTTGCAATATTAGGGGTGTAGCTTGTAGCTGAAGCTGTGTATGTGTTGTTTTTCTTGATGAGAGGATCCTTCACTTTCTTTGGCTGAAGAAAGAAGAAAATATTTTATTCTTGATACCTTCTCAACAGATGAAATAATGAAAAAGCACCATAACATTTTGCAATTAATCGAATTCATACCACAAAGTGCAATAAGCTGTAAGAGAGAAGTTAGTTCTGGACATATAATTCATGCAAAATACTTAGCTGACAGCAAAGACAAAATCATCCATTTGTATTACTTGTATTAGGAAAACCATATCAGATGATATATAAAATATTAATAATGAGACCTGATAGCTAGGCTCACTGCCAAAATCACACTGCCAAAGCAGTGACAAACCACTCATAGTTCAACATTCCTTTAATGAACTGTTTCCCTTGATCAGGGTATAAACTTACAAGACGCCAAATTCTTTATGTAACCTTCCAACATTAAGACATAGTGATATGAAGAGTTTTAACATAATTCATACAGAAAAATACATACTATATTATCATGTAACCATGCCCTAAAGGAGTGGTTTATTCAATAAGATGCAAAGCTGCAAGTATTCTACTCACTAATGGTTTACACCAAAGACACATGCACTATGGATTAGGAATTTAATGTTCTTGTTTGAGTGTTACAATTAGATCATAATGGCTGAAATGGCATTCTATATACAAAGACTTTAATGTCTGTATGACTTTTTCAGACACCT
>VYZQ01025758.1:0-10214 GCA_013400655.1 Mystacornis crossleyi | reverse complement strand
TCCATCAAAGTAAAGACACCTCTTCCAGGCCTTCAGGGCAGCTCTGATTCTGAAACCATCGTTTGCCAGTCTTCCAGCCTGCCCGACATCATGGGTCCGGGGCAGGGCAGGGGACAGCGTACCTCAGAGCAATGCAGCTAGGCTCACAGCATACAAGACACGTCAGAAGGTCACCACTTGTAGTTGCTATCGCTGTTCCCAGGTGGAGCGGAGCGGAGAGAGAGAGATCCAGACCACAGGAGTTTCAGGAGCAAGAGTGATTTATTTCATTATTTAACAGCTCTTTTATAGGATAATTTCTCATAGTTTAATTGGTCAGTTCTCTAACCACCCCTCAGGGTGATTGGTCAAGCTATGTGCAAAATATTTTTTCTCTATTATACTATAAACAATACTTTAGCAAGGTTACAGGTATCTTTTGTTTATAAAACTCTTAGATACAAGTTTCTGTGAGAAAGTTTTCTCTCTCGTGGGACTAGAGAGAAGCAAGTAAAATCCATGCAAGCAGCATTTTCTGTATCCACACAGTGCCCTTGGTCTCAAGGTGAAGGCAAAAGGAAGCTGAGACAGGGATAAAGAGAGGAAGCACTTCCAGAGCTCTTTTTCCAAATGTGGGACCCATGGCTGGCAGGAGAGGGGGGGGGGAGAATGAACTGGGTCCAATTTTCCTGATAAGACATGGATGTGAGTTAATGTGTGTGGGAAGGAGTGAAACAGTCAGACATTTTTCTGGATGAAAGTTCCTCATTAGGGGCTTTCTTCCAATTTTTGGTTGCTGCTTTGGGGAGCTAGATGAAAAAAATTTCTGCCTTATCCCATGCAGTTACTATGGGAAGAAAGTCCAGCCAGCAACTCAGAAGTTCACTGGATTTGTTTCCCATCATTACCAGGTCATTTTGTCACTGGTCATAAGTTTCTCATGGGTAAAAATCCCCTTTCATCCCTGCATCACATCTTTAAATCACAAGTTTTCCTGCCCCATTTTTCAGAGCCTTATGTCACAGTCATATGGTGATCACTGACCTGCATCCCTAAAATCTGGGCTTTTTTCAATGGTCTGGATAATTAATTTTCTCTTTCCATCTGCAGTATATACTTTTCACAGGGGTGTCTGGTGACACAAACTCCTTTTGATTCCAAACTGCAGTAGGAAATGTTCTTCTTTGTTGCTGTGTTAGATCATTTTCCCTGCAGCTGGGATTCTTTAGGCAGCTTTAATTTAAACAAAGGTGAAGGGAAAAAAAAACAACTTTGTAAGGTGTTGGGGTTTGGTGGAGCAGCAGACATTAAATGGAGGCACAACAGAAGAGGAAACGCAGGTTTAGTGCTTTCGTTATTACATTCCAGCATTGTTTAGTGGGAAATCTCATCCATGTGCTGCTCTGGGTGTAGCTTTCTGATATTTTTAATTAACAGGAGATTGTGGCATGGGAAAATAATAGTGTCAGGTTTTGGGGCAGAACCTGGGCTGATGGTGAAGGATTATTGGTGACAGGGCTTGTTGGTGCTTGATGGGGGCAATCTCTAGGCCAGAGATTAACAAAATAAACTCCATAAAATGGAATTTTATGGAACCGAGCCCATAGAAAGCCTCTTATCTCCTGCTATCAGAATCTCTCACTTCTCCTTTCAGGGCAAGGAGTGTCCTCCTGGCAGTGGTAATTCCAAACTTTGATATTCTTGGGTGCAAATGTATGATGTTCCGTGTTCCCTCTTTCAGCCTCTGTGTCCAAAGGAGCTCTGGCACTTTGTCCACCAGTGTTATGGGAACGAGCTGGGCCTGACCAGTGATGATGAAGACTATGTGCCTCCTGATGATGACTTCAACACCATGGGGTGAGTGGGGAGTGGTGAACTCTGCTGGGAAGGGATGAAAGGTGGCCCCAGAAGAGAAGGGTGTGCTGCATGCCTCAGAATGCTGCTTGTCCTCAGAGATTCTGGGGTCTGGCCAAGGGGTTGCTCTGAAATGGGTGCTGCCCAAAAAGTTGGAAGTGTAGCTTTTCCTTGTAGAAGCTGGGAGGGACTGGAATGCCTGCTGAGCCAGCTGAGCAATTCTAGAAATGCCAAAGCATCCCAGTCACAAGGCCAGGCAAGGCTACGTGGCCAGAAAATGCTGATGCTTGCCAGTCCCTGTATAAACACCCGAAAGACTGGGGCTTGCTCTCTCCTGCACTGAGCCATTTCTGCTTCTGGACAGCCTGGAAACTTCATAGCAACATTCTCACTTGCTCTGTGTGTGCAGCTGTAGCTGTTGTGAGAGGGGTAACCATAAAAACCTGTGTTCTCTGTGGTGTCCCAGCTACTGCGAAGAAATCCCCGTGGAGGAGAATGAAGTCAACGACAGCTCCTCCAAGAGCAGCATGGAAGCCAAGCCAGAAGCCAGCCCTCAGCTGCCAAAGAAATCTGTCACTGCCAGCACCCTGACCTCCACGGGCAGCAGTGAAGCCCCAGCCTCGGTGAGTTTTCTCCCTCCCCTAGCAGCAGGAAATTCCTTTTCCCTGGGATCCAACACACCCTGGATCATATGAGGTTTGTTCATCCTCCAGCTCCTCTTCCACTGCTCCTGACTTCAGTCTCTGGTCAGTGATGTTGTCACTGAGACTCTCAGCAGCAAATGCACGTTCCTTTCTATACTTCTGGATGAAAAGTCTTGGACATAAAAGGGTTATAATTTCTTCCCTGCCTTCAGTTATTCCCTGGAAGACTGTGTGCACCCTCCTGGTGTTATGGCAGAGCAGACCTTGTGTAGATACTACCTCAGGTTCTTGTGGCTTGTTCAGGAGCAAAACCAGCATTGGACAATATTGTGCCTGTCTGAACAAAATCCTTGTGGTGTCCAAAGCCTGAACACTGATTTTTTGAGAGGAGGTGTTACAAACACCATATGGCAAACATCCCCCTCTCTCTATTTAATTTCCAGATATGTCAAGGCCAAATATTCAGAAACTGACTCACAAAAAAATGTGAGGTTTTTTAAAATAAACCCCATTCCCAGGTGCTGATCTTGCCCTTGTTGTGCCCTGTGCTTGCTGCAGTTCGATGGAGTGCTACCAGAGGAGGAGGAGGCAGTGGCAGAGAGTCCTGTGGAGAAAGACCTTGGCATTGCCAACATCATGGGAGAGAAGATCGACATCATTGGCCCTGTGAACTCACCCTCACTGGACTTCAATGACAACGAAGACATTCCTACGGAGCTCAGTGACTCCTCAGACACCCACGATGAAGGTTTGTGGGGAAAGGCCATTCCACAGGGGTGTTTCCAGCCTTATCTCATCCTTCCCTGTGAGGGAGTGCAGTGGCACCTACTGCAATCCTTTTTCTGGACTCCGAGAGTTCTGAAGATGCAAAGGATTCCCATTGTGGGCTGCAGAAAGTGAATGTGTTTAAATCTTAAGCTGTGCCTAAAAATGTTAGGATGTCCTAAAATAATATATGTAATTAATTACCCCTTCTGATGTTCCAACTCTTGCCCTGGGGTCAGCACAGGAAAAGGGTTAGAAGTCCCTCCTTTGGGTTCCTTCTGAAATACCAAGCTCCTGGTGCTTTGGAAGCACATTTTCCATCGTCCTGGAGGGTCATGGCTGGACCCTGAGGGTCTCTTTCCCCACAGGGGAAGTCCAAGCCTTTTATGAGGACCTGAACGGGCGCCAGTACGTGAACGAGGTGTTCAACTTCAGTGTGGACAAGCTCTACGACCTGCTCTTCACCGACTCCCAGTTCCAGAGGGACTTCATGGAGCAGCGCCGCTTCTCGGGTGAGCTGCTGCTGCTGGAGTTCCCGCAGGGGCTGCAGGGGAAAGGACTCTGCCTTGGAGGGGGAGTTTTGTCTGGTTGGGCGATGCTCTGAGCGGATTTTGGGACAGCGTGCTGGCAGTAACTGAACTCAGGCAGAATCTGTGTGCCCATCTGGTTTCATTTTCTAACAGTTAGAATGGCTTTTTTAATGGAAAAAGCAGATTTTCTTATTTTTTGTCATCACCTGAGGCCTGATCCTCTGTTCAAGGCTTAACAGTGTGAGGGAAAAGCTCTTCTAGCTCCACACCTGACACTGGCACAGACAGAGCTGCAGAGAGAATCCCTTGGCATGTCAGAGTCCTCCTTTCCCTGTGACTGGAGGTTTGCTGAAGGAGGTAAATTCCCAGCCTCTCCCCCTTTCCCTGCACTTGAAAGGGGAAAATATTCACATTAAGCACAGGAGCCCTTTGTTTCACACTCAGTTGAGCTCTAGAGCATCCAGGCTCTCCGAGGAGAAGGAAATACTATCCCTGGCTCGATTATATGGTTATGCCTTTCCCCAGGGGACTGACCAGAGATCCCTCCCCAGTTACTTGACTGGAAATTGTTTTGTCCTCTCAGATATTATCTTTCACCCCTGGAAGAAGGAGGAGAATGGCAATCAGACCAGAGTGATCCTGTACACCATCACCCTCACCAACCCTCTGGCCCCCAAAACTGCCACTGTCACTGAGACACAGACCATGTACAAAGCCAGCCAGGAGAGCGAGTGCTATGTCATAGATGCAGAGGTGCTAACTCATGATGTCCCCTACCACGATTATTTCTACACCATTAACCGCTACACATTGACTCGTGTTGCCAGGAACAAAAGCAGACTCAGGTACCTCTCCTGGGGGGTGAATGGTGAACAAAAGGCACCTTTGGGAGGGAGTTTTGCTGTTTGGGTGTGGTAGGAGGGGCTGAGGGGGTTATTTCTTAGTCCTGTTGCTGGGACACTCCTGTCATGAGGACTAGGGGCAGCATTTTCACCTGCTGGGGTGACACTGAGCACACACCAGATGCAGACGAGTTGGAGCTGCATCAGGGAGAGGATTTACAGACTTTTCTTGCCTCTTTCTTGGATGCAGGGGTTTGCAGAGCCTGTTACCGCATGCAGACTGTGATAAGCTGCAGGATGAACTTCCTGGGACTGTGCTGAGGGGAGAAGCAGAGGAATTGGGTACTGGGCAAAGCTATATCCGTGTGACTCTGTGTGACTTTAATAATGATAATCCAAATGTCTGCCAAATGGCCATGGAGGACTCTTGGGAGAGGCTCTTTCTGCCTTTGGAAAGACCTCTCCAGCAGTGCTTCTCCTCTGGAAACATGAGGGGCCGAGACCATTCCAGAAATAATAGTGTGCATGGTCATTTCCTGGAGTTACACTGACAGAGATTGTGAATTGACATCACCCTCAGGAAGCACAATCGGGGGAATGACTGTCCTTTGTCTCCTCACAGGATTTCCACAGAATTACGCTACAGGAAACAGCCTTGGGGGCTGGTGAAGTCCTTCATTGAGAAGAATTTTTGGAGTGGCCTGGAAGATTATTTCCGTCACTTGGGTAAGAGTGGCAATGACAGTGGCACTTGTGCTTCTCTGGGAGGGGGCAGCATGATCCAGGCTTGGGGTGGCTTATGAAAGGGGCTACCACAGCTAGAATGAATACCTGCGGTGGAATGAATCAGGGCAACAAATCCTGCTCTCTGTCAGGCAGTGTGGGGTCAACTTTTGGCAAAAGATGTGAGGAATGTGGAGCACAAATCTGCCAAACCTTTCCAACTTCTTTGGTGCAGCAGAGGGCTTAAACCTCTCTCTCTCTGCAAAGCCACACCTCTTAATGCTCCCTCTTGGTGCTGCAGAGAGTGAGCTGACCAAAACGGAGAGCACGTACCTGGCTGAGGTGCACAGACAATCCCCCAAAGAGAAGGTGAGCAAGCAATCCACGGTGCGCCGGCGGAAACGTGCCCATACCCATTTGCGGGTGCCACACCTGGAGGAGGTGCTCAGCCCCGTCACCACCCCCACAGACGAGGAGGTTGCCCATCGAATCAAGCACGTGGCAGGTGAGTGGCTGCAGACACCCCACAGCCTTGGGGATGGGGGCAAACAGGGGCTTTGTCACAGAGGGTGAACGGGAAGAGGCGAGGGGAGTATGTGTTGGAGTCATTTGGGTGAGGTGGAGGGGTGGGTAAGGGATCAGGGGTTGCCCTTCCCTCTTTCCCATCCCAAATGCATCCCATCTCCTCAGGTTCCACTCAGACACGGCACCTTCCTGAGGAGAGCCCCAGTGGCTTCCACCTGCAGAGTGTCTCCAAGCTGCTCCTTGTCATCAGCTTTGTGTAAGTGATGGGGTTTTTTTTGCTTTCCTTCCCAGTCAGCCTTAAACATCTTCGGTTTGTCTGTGATCCTGGAGTTCTGTGCTCCCTTCTCTCCTTTCCGCTCAGTTTTGCCCTTGTTTTAGCCAAACATGGGCTTTGCAGACCTGTTCTGGGAGTCCTAAAGGCAGGTCTGGGACCTGTCTGGGACAGTGGGGACAACAAGCAGGACAGGGGCAGCTGCACAAAGAAACAGAAGTCAATACCTGCAAAAGAAAAAATCCAACAAGTAGAAGGGGTTTCTTTGGTGGGGTTTTTTAAAATTTTTTTTATTTTTTATTTATTTCAGGGACACAGTTTACCAGTTTTTAATCAACACATAGAACAAGTTGCTGTCATGGACAATGACTGCAAAGCTCTCGGGTAGTCACTGGGCTACCACAGTAGGGCTCAGTGTCTGTGAGGATTCTGTCAGATCTTTCCTTTGGCTGGCAAAACCTTTTCATGTCTGGTCCTGGGTAGCAGTTTTGAAGAGAAGTACCATATGAAGGAGCTGGACCTTTTAGAGATGATTTCTGCAAAAAAAGTTAAGAAACACCTGAAGCACGAGAGGTTGGTGTGAGTTCATTAGCTCAGTAGCAGGAACTGTTTCATTTGGGTGTCTTTCCTGCCACACCTTTCAGGATTGGTAGTCTTGCACTGGGATGTGTGCTCCAAGTGAGCTGGGAATGGGCCCCTCAAGTCCCTGTGGCTCAGTTTAATACCTAAATTCAGTGTTTTTACTGTTCCTCTGCCCTTGGGCTGACAGCAGGCTTCATGTAGTGCTGCAGTGCTTACTGGGCAGGTGTTGTGGAGAAGAACAGCCTAAAGCACTGATCCAGACTTTTCTGACTTGGGCTCAGCTTTTCCTGAAGCTCCACCCAGCTTTTAGAGAGGTGGGGAGAAGCTGGGTTTTAGGGACTGAAATTACAGTTCAAGCTGAGCTCCTTTCAGTGTTTCCTGGTCCCAGAGGGGACACAGAGGTTGGCAGCAGTACCCAGCCAGTGATAACTGAGGTGGTGTAAGGCACTGTCATGATGAGAACCTAGCAAGAAGGTACAAAAGCTTTATGCTGGTGTCTCCTGATGGCTTCACTTGGGTCACAGAGCCCTCTGTGATGATTCCAGAATACTCCTCTGGCCAGTTGCCACCTGCCTGACTGAACTGGTCATAGTGGGCCATTCTTCCAGCAAAACAGCAGCACTATTCAGAGCCAGGCACCAGCCTGGCATTTTGGAATTTGCTCCTGAGGAGGGGTGAAAATGCCTGTGTGTGGTGGGGAGGGTGAGAGGGGTGGTGCAGGAGCTGGACAGGGCAGGGCACAGCCGGGGTGTGTTCCCAGTGCCTGGGGGTGGGAATGGGGAAGGCTGGATGTGAACACGTGTGAATGTGTGTGTGTGTGTCACACGGTGCCTGCACTGGGAATGGAGAAGACTGGATGTGAACATGTGTGAGAGTGTGTATCACACAGTGCCTGCATGGCCACCTGCTGTCCCCAAGAGCTCAGCTGTGCTCAGGGAACTTGACCACCAGTGCAGGCACACGGATCCCTGTCTGTCCTTCCTGCCTCTTCTCGTGCTGCTCCTTTCTTCCTGCCCCCTGCGCTGTCTGAGCCTCCTCCTCTCAGCCCAGTTCGTGTCAGTCCGTTTCTAACCTGCAGCTGCTCCGTCTTTTCTCTTCCCTGCTCCCATTAGGATCTGTTTCAGGTACTGTCTCTCTCTTTTTTTACCTCTTTACTCTCCCATTTCCCTCCCTTTCTCTGCATCCAGCACATCCACTCACCCAGCCTGTTCTGTCTGAGCTGCCATCCCTGTCTCTCTCTGTCTGTCTGTCCTCAAACATTTCTTCCACGAGGTGCAGTTTTGGGTGCTCACTCAGATTAAATCCCCACTCACAGCATGGACTGGGCCTCAGACACCTTCCCAAAGCCCTGGGTGTTGTCCCAGGTATTCCTGGCAGCAATGAGCTGGGAAATGCTCCTGAACTGGCTGTTTGCTTGCTTTCTTTGCAGTCTGGTGCTGCTGGTCATTCTCAACATGATGCTGTTCTACAAACTCTGGATGTTGGAATACACCACGCAGACGCTCACAGCGTGGCAAGGCTTGAGGCTGCAGGAGAGGTACAGCCACACCTGCTGGGGCTTTCCTTGTTTCTTGTGGAAGTCAGAGGCTTTACCGGCACACCAGAGCTCTGGGCTCTCATTTTTGTGTAAAACAGGCAAAGCTGAAGGGCCATGAGCATTTGCACTGCAGTTCAAGAGCAGAGTTAAGGCCACTCTGCTTTTTCCCAGCATCCCATGGAACAGAGGATGCTCTGTGAATAAACGTTGAACAATTTTGGGCCAAGGTGGTCACTTCCCCTCCTTTGATGGCCAAACCTCCCTCTGTATGGAAAGCAGTATGTGAGAATGATCCCTGTGTACTCAGGGGAGAATTTGGGCCTGTGACATTCATGCTTTAGGTTTGTGTTTTGGAAGGTGTGGGTCCAGATATCAGCAGCGTGTCCTGCCTAAATGGTCTCTGGTCTATTTTTAGAGGCTGAGAACATCCTGAATCCACTTTGCTGAGATGTTTTTGTCCCCTTGCGTTCCTTTTTTAGAGTCCCAGTTGTTCCCTTGCTACACTGGGTTTGACTTTAAGCATTCATAGCCGTGTGCTACCACTGTGTTAGAATTTTTTGCTTTATTTGTGTCATTTCTCCTCCTTAGGAAAGGCAATTATTGCTTCCTCATAACAGCTGTGCTACTTCCCCACAGATATATACTTCAAGGGATTATAGACACTTTAAGTGATTTTATCTTTCTCTGGTACTTTTGGTGTTTATTTAGACTACTACAGTAGTATTTAATGCAGAACTTACGTCCTGTTTGCATAGCGTGTTGTGCAAGTGCTGGAATTGTGTGGGTGGCTCCACATGGGTAATTCTTGTGCTGCAGCCACAATTGCTGTGAAAGCATCTGAAGCCATCCAAGCACCTGGAATGCTTCCACCTGTCGTGATTCCACTCCCCTCAGTTCTGTTCCAGGGCTTTAAATGGGCCTGAAGGGAAGGGCTTGGAAAAGAGAGCCAGTGCCGCTCTTCCTCACAATAAAGAGAAATCTCTGTACAAATGATGTGATTCTGTGACTCTTGCCTGTGTTTTCCTGGCAGGTTACCCCAGTCTCAGACAGAATGGGCCCAGTTGCTGGAGTCCCAGCAGAAGTACCACGACTCAGAGCTGCAGAAATGGCGTGAGATCATCAAATCCTCAGTGATGCTTCTGGACCAGGTGAGGCTGCACAGCTCCAGGCAGGGCTGTGGCTAGGGGGTCACCGTGTCCTCCCAGTCCTGCTCCCCATCCTTCAGCATTTCCTGCTTCCACCACAGTCCCTCAGCTGTGTCAGCTCCTTTAGATCCATATCCTGGTGGTGGTGGGTACCACAAGGGTTGTCACAGGGTGCCACAGCTGCCCTCTCACATCAGAGGGATCCATGCACGTCAAGGAGAGAACCCTGCAGAGCCAAAAATCTTGTATTGGCACATTTGGTATCTAATCTGTCATCCCAGTTTGGAGAGCAAACTGGTTTTAACTGTACCCTGGATTTACATGCAGCTTTCGTGGAGGAAGGGAACACACTCTTGTAGTACAAAGCCTGGAATTTCGGGATGTGCTCCCTAAAAAAGCACATAGGGCTGCTGAGAACATAGTCATGTCTCATAGACATGAGAGTTGCTGCCCCTAAATGAGAGCTGCTCTCCCCTAAGGAGAGGGAACTCCCTGTACCCTGCTCACCCCTTCTCTTGGAGAACTCTCATCCCCAGTCATGCATCCCAGCCCCAATTCCCTGCTCTGAAACCCACAATTCTGGCATCAATACTTTACAGGGAAAAAGGAAATCCCCAAGTTCACTCCTCTAGGGTAGCACCACAGTGGAGAAACCTCTTGTCTTGCAGATGAAGGATTCACTGATAAATCTCCAGAATGGCATCGGGTCCCGGGACTTCGGGTCAGACCCAGAGGAGAAACGGAAACGTTTCCATTAACAGGCAGGAATGCAGGAGGCCAGAGGACAGTGTGCAATATGTGTAAATAGGATATATAA
>VYZQ01025756.1:12197-67612 GCA_013400655.1 Mystacornis crossleyi | reverse complement strand
ATGGATGAAGCCTGTCATCTCCATAAACAAAAATAGGGTTTTTTATAACGCAGTTAGGACATATTAGACTGTACAAAGATGGGAAAATACTGCAACATTTCTTCCATTCTGGCTTCTCCCTTGTAGAGAATTGGGCACATTCACTCGGAATTTATTCAAGCTTCCAAACCAAATCAGTCTCAAAAGCCTTTGAGTCCATGTAGGCCCTCCTGTTTTCAATAATGCAGCAGGAACGCTATCAGCCCCTGGTGCTTTATTGGTCCTGAGAATTGTAATTGTCTCTCAAAGCTCCTCAAAATGTGGTATTTCTACAAAACAGCTGAGCTGTCTGGATTACAGCCAGTATCTCTTTTTTCCACCCCAGTATTGAAGAGATCACAGTATTTTCTCTATTTCTTTAAAGCTGCACTGTAATTTCCACTTTCATCCTTAATCCCGCTCACTCATTTCTCCACACATGGCTATTCTTGTAAAGTGCGTTCACATTATTAATACCTCTCTTCTCTCCTGTCATCTCCATTGTGTTTTATTATCTGACTTGTCATTTAACTCATCCTCCACCTGTGCTGTAATTCTCAGCATAAGGTGCCTCCTCATTCTGAGACAAACAATTATCTCTGCAACAGCCCTCTCAGCCTCTATACACAGAGTTTCAGCTGCAAGTTACCTCTCTGTGTTTCTAAAAAATCTCTCATTCACTATCAACAGGTCTCTAAAACCTCCAACCTGATCTCAGCTAAGATCAGCAACATCTGGGGTTTTGGATATGTCAATTATTTTGTCTAGTCTCATGGGCTCACGAATTTCATTGCGCTGGGTCACTGTCAGCATTGCTTCTTTGAGGTCATACACTGAGCAGCAGTCTGAAGACTCTTGGGATGTAACCTTGTCCTTTGAATAAACAGAAGTGTCTGACTGACTGACATCAGCTCCATTTAATCTTACAAATGTTCCACTGCTTTTCACAGTTGCTAGATATTGCAGAACTAACTCATCTGTAGTATTTAACAACATTGGAAGATCGTGCAGAATTCTTTCAAATTCCATATAGGATGCAGTTTTAATTTCATCAGAAGGCAATTATTTCTAATTAAGTTCATACAAATCATTATGATCAAAACAAACTGTGTTATCCTTCTATTCTGGAAAAAAAAAAGATACATTCACTGGTAGCTTCAAAACCAAGAACTTCTGAACCCTGTCCCTCATGACAAAAACTTTACCCATTTCATGCCTTTGAGACTTTTCAGCTCAGTATATTTCTGAAGAGAATTATGTACCATGGCTTTTTGCAAAGAAAGGATGCTATGGAGGTCCAGCCCTTTGTCGTAACACTTCTTTCCTGTATTATAAGAATAAGTTGAAAATACTAATTTTCCAAACAATCAAGGCAATGTAGGACACTTACTCATTTCATATAATTTGGAGGCTTTCTGGCCACATCTCAGGGAGCTCAGAAATTCCATGCTCCCAATCCCTGCAGGTTCTCTATCCGTAGAACTAACTTACTGGGGATTTGTTTGTTTGAAGGTTTTTCCCAGTGTATAACCAAGCTTTATTTGTCCTTTGTCCTACAAAATATCTGACTCAAGAAACATTTCTGGCCCCATCTCTCCTACCAACACTGATCTTGCAGTCACAGAAGGACCTTCCAAAACATCACAAATCTGCAGTGCATCTTTAAAGATTTTGATGTCAGGTATTTGTGAAAGTCAGCTTGGATATAGTCTGAAATGCAAAGTCTTTGAGCCAAGGCTCACAAAATGTTTGAACATGAAACAGTGGAGCAAGAAAGTGACAACTTTGATCCAAAGATATTTTCACATCAATCCCCTTGGATGCCAGAAGTACAACGAGATTCCTTTATTCTCCCTCAGTGGAAAAGGCACAGGTCAGCATGAGCATCCCACAAGGAAGAGAGGGGGAAGTTTCAGACCACTTTATACGTGAATCTGGGTTTAGAAACACCACTACAATGAGCAACCAGTGCATGGCTATTCCACTGTGCTCAGCTGAGTGCAAGCAGACCAGTTCATTTCAGTATCATAACAGATCCCTTAATGCTCATTGCTGAAGTTGTTGTTTCTGTTTCACGGGACAAATTCCTACAGTTCCAGAGACAGCAGTTTAATCCTGGCATTGAGAAGTTCAAAACATTAGTTTTCAACCTGTCCATTTTCTTAGTACGATCATGTTTTGACCAATGAAAAACATATGAAATCTTACAGTTTATTTCCTTTTCTTTATAGGATTATTATTTTTTTGCTGTCCTGGTGCTTCAAATGAGACAACTTCTGTGAACCTTGTTTGGAAAGAGACACCATGTGCTTACACATCCCAGGAGTCCAAATTATTCTGATGCTACACTTAAGGTTCTTCATTAAAAACAGCTGAACACAAATGGAAGGGATTAGTGTCTTTGTTCCTTAATTATTAGATCAATATCTATGTATAGGTGAGATTACTTAAGTGGAGAAAAGGCAATATTTTTTTAAAACTATGAAAATGTTTTTAGCACTAAATTCATGTAAGCAGAGACACTTACAAACTGGTTTAAATCACTTCTGTTTACAGTTGGGGCACATCTTGGTTCCTGAGTTTTGGGAAAGCAGCACTTACTGCAGGAGGACAGTGCACTCAAAATGCTCAAAACATTTTAAATCTACAGTTCTGAGTTCCCTATGCTGAGGAAAAGCTCGAGAACAAGCATTTTCAATTGTGTATTTCACCTAAAAAAGACTGGCCAAGACCCCTTGAATACTTCCTCTCTTTCCATCAAGATATGAAGCAGAATTATTATCTGACCTATTTGTACAAAAACAATAGAAAGGGCGCAATTCTCCGCTCCCTCCCAAAAAGGCAGCCTGGGATCCCAGCAAAGCCAAGGGGTAACTCACGGTGATCTCATCGGCTGAACTGCGCTGACGCTTCCCCCGCCAAGAGCAATTCTCTGCAAAGGGACTTCCTGGCCAGATAAGGGTAGAGAAGCCTACCGAGCATGTTGTTGTTCCAGAGGCTCACTGGTGAAACATATGGACGGTGAACAACTCCTGGAGAACACTGCTCAGAGCATGAGGCAGCTGCAGAGAGGGCGCTTTAGAATCGGCACCTCAAGCTTTTGTTCCGAGCCCACACAACAAACTAACATTTTCTCCCTTCTCAGGGAATTTTTTCCCCTACAAATCCATTTCTCTGCAACATGATGAGGGCTTCTATGAACAGGCTTGGGCAAGGCAGGCCATGATGAAATAATTACTGAGTTTGCCAGTTTGGGGGAGAGGAAATGGGTTAGCAATACGTGGCCCAGGGCGAAACTGAGAGGTGCATGAGTGGGTCTCCCTCTTTTGAGGGGGCAGCCAGCCAGCAGACAAACCTTTGATGCAGGAGCGACCTCTTGAAGTCTGGCCATTGGAAAGAAACTCCTGTATCTGCCATGCCAGAGAAGTAACTGTTGTGCATGGAGACTGTGAGGTGGCGGGGGCACAAGTCCTGCAGCCCCTGTACTGGTACAACCTTTCCTATATATTTTTAAGGGTGCTAGAGCAAGGCTGTACAATGAAAAATTTACTTATAAAAGTGTCATTCAGCAGCTCTGTATTCACAGTTGTGATCAGTGTTAAGTCCTTGACAAAGACAGAACCGAAATTCTGTGGATGCTCTGTGCCTACAAACCAGTAGTTTTCATTTAAAGTTGTTTTTGTTTAGAAGAGTAATCAGTAGCAAAAGGAGGGCTCTGAGAAAAGCTGCAGCAATTGCTTGAACAGAGGAGTGTTTCCTCTTCTAGAAGCAACTAAACAGCTTTTTCATAAAGAATTGTAGTGTCTCTTAAAAGTTTAACACGACTTTAGACAGCAATTGTAAATGCATATAAAGCTTCGCTATCTGCCTAGATTTGAGAGATTCTGGGACACTTCTTGCTCCTTTCAAGTTCTCATCCCCAAGCCTGCTAAGGATGGCTTTGTCCTTCCTAAAGCCCCCTCTCTGTTAAGCCAGCCAGCCTCCATTTGATTCTGCAAGCATCATTTTCCTATTAGAAATGATGTTTTTATTACTCTCCTATCACGCTGAGCAGTGGGGGATATTCCTTCTCCAACAGCTGGAGTGCAAGGCCTCTTACCCTGTGGGGATTTGGCAAACGGGTTTCAAACTCAGTGGAGCAGGGAGCGAGATCTGCAGAGAGGATGTCTTGACTGTAATAGCACACAGATCGCTCCATTCCCGCAGAACTAAAACCAGGCCACTATTTTGCTTTTTAAGAGACAATAGTTCTCTTTCTCCCCTCCTCCCAAACAGGCCAGGCACAATAGCTCCAAAATGAAAACCTTTTGTGAGTGCATATTATTTGGTTTCAAGCTGCCTGGAGTATAATGATGATTTTTTCAGCTCCTTGCAGCAGCTGCCAGCATTTCTGTGCAAGGAGATGGGAGTACTGAATATGTTTGTGTGTGCTATTTGCTATGATTTTTAATTTATTTTTTTTACAAAACTTTCAAAAGACTGTTTAGGAAATTGCTGCCAGCCCTCCTGGTAACCCCAATGCATTTTCCTTATGGAAGGAAGTTCAGAAAGGAAAGCCACCACTTAGATTTAGAGAACAGTGACCTATTCTGTGCTACAACAGAAACTTGCAAAGCCTAGGGAAAACTCTAGAGAAAGAATGAGGAGTGGGAAAAAAGCCTCTCAGAAACAATAGAAGGGCTCTTCCCAGACTCATACGAGAAATATTGTTATGCAGAAAAGAGTAAAACTCACAATCGATTTGTCTTCCTCTCATCCTTTTCCCCCACCTCAGTCCTTTTCTAAGAGAGGAGCTCCTGGAACTCACCTTTTATGCGTTCCTTGGCTGGGGTTACAGGAAAGTGTGAGTAAGTACTAATGAAGCTCCAGGTATCTGGCTATAGAAGTGGTTCTGCAAGGCTTAAATTACTTTTTGAGGGGAAAGAGGGGCAGTGTCAGTCCTCTTTTGATATCTTTGGTAAGTACTAGCTAGGAAAGATAAAATACAGTGATTTTCTTTTGCTGTTGTTTATTTTTGCTTAAGTATTTTTTTCATTGTACCACATTTTTATAGAGACTTTTCTTATAACTGAATCACTTCACTCCCAGACAGAACAGAACAGAGCAGGGATTTCACTGGCTCACTCTTCTGCCATGCCAGAATCACGGGACAGGTGTGATTTTGGTTTCTGGCACATGAATCCTTTGTCAAAGACATCTGCCTTACAGGTTGCTGACCGCTGAACCCTAGGGCTGCCACTCAACCATATCTGCAAAGGCTGAATTAGAATCCCCCAATATTCAATACTTTTGAATGAATTGTCCCACTTGACCACAAAAAAAAATTTACAGCAAAACTAAGGTTGTACTTACAGCATGGCACAGGGATCAGAATTCTTCCTTGAGGTGAGGCTGAGCCAGGCTGATGATGGAGCGCACCTCTAGAAAACATACACCTGTATTTTTTTGGCACTAAAACTTATTGTTTACCCTGCCTTAGGTTTAGAAACCTATTGCCTCAATTTGGTGCATGGAAGTGAAGCAGAACTGGTTCATTCTGGGGAAAGGAAGAAAACACTTGCAAAGGACTTTTAGTTCTAGGTTTGTCCTGCTTGGAGAGCAAAAAGGAGAGAACCCAAACCCAGAGCATTGCAGTGCCCCATCTTTCACAGCAGGAACGGGCTCTGTGTGTTCTGGCTCAGGGCACTGCAGTCAAACTCTCTCAACCTTGTTGAGCCCCAGGCTCTGGTGGATTTTAGCTCAAGCCTATCCCCAGCAGCCATTCCCAAAGCTGGCAAGCAAGGGAGCAGAGCTGCCACTATTCACTGTCACAGCCTCAGCCAGGGGCCTCCTGCCTTGTGATTGCTGACTTCAGTTCATTTCTCTGATTTACAGTTTCCTGATTTGCAGGTTGTTAAAATACTTGTAAAAAACGCTGGTCTGGAAAATGTTCCTAAATAATTATGTTGATGACTAAAAATCAGGCTGAAAGGGCTTTAATTCATAGCAGCTTATACAATAACGGAGATTTAGGGAGAGCTTTTATTCTCGACTCATATTTTTAATGTTTCATTCATGTTCATATCCTGCACTAGAGACCCCAAAGTGAGTTTATATGGCTAAACTCTCATTCTACAGTCAGAAACCAGTTCATTCTCTGGAAGAGCTTTCTTAGGCAAGTAAATTTTTCTGTCTGAAGGTTAGTGCTGTGTTTATGTCCTGGAGGGCTTGTGGGGAATTAGAGTATTTTCCCCTTTGGAAGGGGATCGTGGGAATTGAAAGGTTGGTGTTAAAATAGGGAGTCTAAGCACCAGTGAGAAACTGAGGTCGAGAGGTGCCCCATTTAATTATGCAAATAAAGATCACCACTGAGGCTGTGCTCAGGGATTTGTGCAGTACAGCCTGACACACCCTGGAGCTGCAAATGAGCAAGACACAGCCAAGACTACTTTGATTCTTACCTTTGGTGTTGAGCGGAGAGAGATCTGTTGCTATTAGCCCAGGCTAATGTTTAGGCCTGCAATGGTGTCATCTCAAGTTTCTTATTTAACCAGTCCCAGCTGTGTCAAATTCTTCCTGCAGCAGAGCTGGAACTTGGAATTAACCATTGAACCTCCCAAAATGTATGACTGATTGGCTCTATTGGAAGGTCTGGTTAGGACCATTTTGACATGTCTTCTGCTGGAAAATGTCTTTGTTAAAACTCTTCAGAAATGCGTCTGTTACTGAATACCAAGACAACTCAGAATGTCATGAGTGAGGCCTGGCCAGGATCGAAGATGGGCTTTACCACATCCCAGGGGAGTAAGTTCAGGTTATTGTGAGCTGTTTCTGGTTTTGTAATGACTCCCAGCAGAGAAAAAACTTGAGATTCACAATTTTTCGCCAATGAGATAAACGTTCTGTGCTCAACTCGATTACGTTATTTAAAGGCCTCAAAGAAGTTAACATAAGAACATGACTCCGTTCAAACAAGCTTCTTCGGTGGGATGGAGCAGTTTCTGCACTAAGGGAACATGGATCCCAGGAGTTTGCCCATCAGGTGCAGTAACAAACATCTGCATGCAGCTTTGCGGGCCACGGCTGTTCGTGAGCTCCCATCAAGTGCGCAGGCACTGCCCCAAGGTGCCGGGGGCTCAGGTGAGAGTTCACTCATTTGGAGAAAAACAGAACTTCTGGAAGCCTTGCTAATACAGAATTTTTAAAAGTTTAGGAACTTGCTTAATGGCTTAATGTATTAACAGAAGCATTAAAAAAAAAAAAAGGCCTTGGTTAGTTAGTGCAGGTGCCTGGTCTGCCAAGAGGCAGCTCTGAGGGAGGGGAGCTGATTTCAGCTGAAACCAATTACCTTGATGAGTGAGGCAAGGAGGGCTGTGAAAACAGTCTGCTGGTGCATTGGAAAATTAGATGTGCCCAGCATCTGCTTTTGTCAGGACAGAGCTAAANCCTGCTTGGATTTGCCAGGTTCCTCTTCGTAGAGTGCTGCATCCTCCTTGTCCTGCCCCTAGGAAACATTTGTCAGGCAACGTTTGCTTTGCTTCATCCTTCTACATCTCATCACACCTCCTTGTGCACAACAAGGACGTGCTAGAATGCTGCGTTAGCCATCAGCTTGGAAAAAGGCACATTGAAGGAATTTCCCTTGGTATTGTATCACTAACAAAAAAATATTTCTTCTACTAGAGCAAATGATGAAGCAAAGAAGAAACAAGGTCTTGGTCAAAAGTTTTCATTGAATCTTAGAACATAAGACAGCAGAATGGTGGTAGAAGTTTTGAGAAGGGAGAAAAGATGTTTTAGGAATTGGCATAATGTGGCCTCATGATAATTATGGCTACAGAATGGAAGAGAAAAGCAACAGCTTACCAGTAACTCCAGGTGAATTTGCAAACTAGATGCACATATTTCCAAGGGACAGGCACGTAATGTGTTATTTGTAGTGCCAAATAAACTGATCTGCTCAAACTTTCTGGGATCAGCAAATTCTACCCTCTCCTTTAGTAATTTCCATAGGAGCAAGCAGTTTAATTTGCAATTATCTCCTTGTGTCAACTCAATTTACGGTTATCACCTTGTGTGAAAGGGCGAGAGCATGGAACCAGTCAGTTTTAGAATGGAGGTGAGAGTCTTGCCAGTGAGGAAGAGAAGTCTGCTCTGCTCTACCACAACTTCTGCCACTTATATCCCTTAAGGGAGCCCTTAAGGAACTCCCAAGGATACAGCACAGACGGAGGTAGAGAGTTTTTAAAAGCCATTTCGACTTTGCTAATAACGTGTGTGAATATTGGATTTTATTATTTCCTCTTTGATTTTATGACTATTGCAGATCATTCAAAAAGCAAACTGAAAAAGCCATTTATTGCCTGGGTTTGTTTTGTTTTTTAAACCTGTTACACTTTAAAGCATCATGAAGAGTTCCAGATCACACTCATAACAACAAGAATGCTTTATGAATTAAAAGAGTTTGACTGCAAGTCTGAACACCACTGTAAGTGGAGGGGTGGGAGTCCATGTGGAGCCATAAGGCTCGAGAGCCCAGTGAAACTGTGCTGTAACTCCTGACTGAAGCACCTCAAGAGGCTGCCAGCTTTGCTAGGGCTGCCTGCCCTCTCCAGATGACCTTCATAACTGGACTGATGATCTCCTGATAAAAAGATACCAGGATAATATCTTGCCGATCCTTTGGGTCTTGCTAGAAAACAGATGTTCTTGGAGTACCTGACAGTCTCACTTTGAACACTGGCAGGAAATAGATATTGGAGAACACAGAAATAAGAAACCTTTTTTTTATTATTATTATTATTGCACCTGATCATTCTTGAGCCTTGATATGGGGGACTAAGATGTGGGCAAGGATCCAAACTAGCTCTTCTTCATGAAATCCATTCTCCTGTTCCCACATGCACATTCAGGGAAGCATCAAGTCCGATGCTTCAGTTTCAAATCTCAATTCCCTTGCTTAGGTTCTGAGCCAAACATTTCCTGGGGAGAGACAGGCACACAGGATGAGAATCCTTCTTCCAGGATACTCCTTTCCACTAAATGTGTGATGGAATTACAGATCACACTGGGTGGTTTGGGCTGTTTTGTCCAAGACACCAGCTAATTAAGCTGCAGTGTGTCGCCACCTTGACCAAGTACATGGTTTTTGTACAGCAATGTTCACTAAGTACTGCCAAAGTGCAGGCAGCACCATGACCCAAAAATAATGCCTATGTCACCTGCATTTCACACCCATTTCTTCAGGTCTAGTCAAGTCACCATTTTTCTTCCCTGGTGGCTCTCTGGTTTATTTTAAACCAAAGGGTTTAAGTTCAAAATTTACTGTAGATATTAAAGGGCTTTTTCCCCCTGCCATGCTCCTCCAAAAAACCCTACTGAACTTTTCCACCCAGAGGCAACTGCATTTGACAAATTTACATGAAGTTTGACAGCTTAAAATGCATCTTTTGTGCTGGTTTTCCAGTGCAGTGGGCTGCCGAGCCACCTTTTGTGACTTCAAGGATCATCTTAGCAATGAAAGAAAAAAGACAGTTAAGTTCACAAACCATAATAACTTCAGATAATTGTAATTTGAGTAACTGTGAAACTGTCAGTCAAACAGATTGCACCTGTTTAAGGTTAGTAAATATTGTTTAGAAAGCCTATGCTTAACACATGATGCTTCTGGACCAGAAAGAAGTGTTAATCCATAGGTATTCATATCTCTGCCACTGACCACTTCAATACGAACTGAACACACAATCCAAGCAAGGATTAGATTTGCCAGTCAGGTAGTGGCAGTAAAATTCTGAAGTAAAAGTACTTCCAATGTGTCAGGCCACTCCTGCAATGGGAATTCTGCATAAATCATGGCAGTGCTCTGTGTCAAATGTTCTGTAGGAATAAAAGCCAAACTAAGTGGTAAGTGACTTAAATAAGGCTACTGGCTTGCTTCAAATTATTCCAAATTAAGTCATTTTTGAACTTAAAACCTTTGGCTTAAAATAAACCAGAGAGCCATCAGTGCCATGAAAAGTGAGCTCTGAGTTCATGGACATGATTCATTTTCCCCTTTTCCTTTCCATCCATCCAGGGGCCAGCCAAATGCATCTCTTACCTGGCCTTTCTCTACCCTGAAACTCAGAGTGATGGGAGGAACAGAGGATGTGATGTGGCAGGCTGTTTGTAGAAGGCTCTGCTGTGAGTGTCCTGTGAAAGTATAAACGCACATATATATATATACAGGTATAGTGTAGTGATAGAAAACCTGAGCCTAATCAATATGTCTGGGTGGTATTAATATGGGATTTGCACAAAATCGCATCTTTTCACTTTTTGTAAGCTGGGGATGGAGAGATCCTTCACACACACACACACACACACACACACACATCCACATAACCCTCTCAGAGTACAGCACAAACATCTGAAGCACCCACGATTGCAATTTTTGTTGCTGATGCTCGCTTTCATCACGTCTAATATTTGCTCTGAACTGACTGCTTCTGAGAACGTCGCTCTTTGCAATGTGTATGGGTGTTAATCTTCCAAAGAGGAATTTAAATGGCAGAGTGGACCCTTCAGGCTAATACAGGGGAGGTGATGCCCTGTCTGTTTTTAATTAGAGCTAGCTTGTTTAATGAGGTAACGTTCTGTTGTGCTGGGTTATCTGCTGGAAGACAGGGCAGCAGGCGAGCTGCTGGGGAGGGACACTTGAAAAACATCACAGGCAGGCTGTTTAATGTTAGCACTATCATTCATCACCCAGGCTCTTTGGAGAGCCTGACAGACGGAGCACGTCCTGTGGGGACTCCATCAGCCTCTGGCGTGCTGCTTAATGCAATTTAGCCAGATGTATCAAAGCAGCAGGCGAGACCCTGCTATTTGGACAGCATTTACAGCATCCTGGGCAAATAGTCAGGAAATGTTCAATAATGTGCCTTGCACAAGTGTGGCAAGAAGCAGATTCTCAGAGTGACGGGTTGCCAAGAGAAATCCTGGCAGTGCCTCACTCCAGCTTTTAGTCACATGCTGGTTTTGTTGTTATTGTTTGAGGGCTTATTTTTGTAAGGGCTCTCTCAGTTTGAGGTTTCCAAAGGCTGGATTTAAGGTGCCTTGAACACGCCCATCTGGTTCCTGATCAAGAGGATGAATGTGAACAGCAGGATCCCTGGAGCACTGGTGGATCTGGGCACAGGGCCTGTTGGAGGGCTGGGCGCCTTCCCAGCAGACAGAGAGGGCAGAGCTGACTTCTGCAGCAGCCCAAACACTCTGCTCCCGATGCAAAAGGGATCAGGGGTATTTGGGCAATCGGAGAGCAAACACCAGTACAGACAGGGAATTTAGTGGGGCTTCTGGCTACATCTCTAGGTTACAGAATCCAGTCTGGTATGCTGACAGTTTTGGAATCCAAGAGGGGTTCTGCAGAGTATAGTTCAAGTACACCTAACTGTTTGACACTGAAATAATAATAATTCCAGAATTTTGCCATATGGACCTTTTCCCAAAAACCTGAGTATACCCACAGACCTGTCTTTGGTTCTCAGGGTGGAATATTGTGTCTGTGAGATCTCCCCATCTGTTACACTGTAGAGGATTGCTCCCTCAGGAGAGCAGAGCCTGCAAAAGGGACGGCAGATACCCTGGGGAAACAGGTTTCTGCTCTTTCTGCTCCATGTCCTGCTGCCCAGACAGGTGGCCACTGCCACCAGCTGCCAGGGAAGCCCTTGCCATGGTTAGTGTGGGTGCTGAAAGCAGATGGGGTTTGTGGCACTGGTGTTTTGCTATTTAAGTCTACAGCTTCTTTGCCAGCAAAGGAAGAAAAGAGCGTGGTTAATGCACTGCCCTGTGGGCTGCTGGCAGAAGACGTTTAGCTTCTAAAGGGGGAGAAGTTCCAATGGGCCTGGAAAAAGAATAGTTGTGATGTGTATTTTCAGCTTTAAGGCCAAAGCCTCATTAAATTCCCAACGCAGAAGCAAAGCTGTCCTTTGCACTGATTTTTTTAAATTATTATTGTTATTAGCAAAGCTCTACCCCAAACCACTTCTCTGAGGAGACCCCCCACTTGTCCCAGGAGCCAGAACTGCAGCTGGGGTGAGGGACAGACACACAGCCCAGACACCTCCCCGTGTGCTGTGGTGTCAGCTTCACCTGTGAATTCAGCTTTGGCTCAGGGCTGGTGCATAAAGATGTAAAATCCATCTGGGCCTTGCAGTCTTGGAAAGCTCTTTGATGATGTTTCCAGCAACAGAAATGTAGCATGTGCAGAGCCTTGCATCCTGTTGCTAATAAGTCTGCTTTTACACCACTCTGCTACACTTACTAACTTTCATTTACATATTTTTCCAATAATCTTTTAAACAAGTGACTAGATGACCATAAATCCTGGAGAGTGAGTAGTGCAGGGTATGTTGGAAGAACAAGTGCTTGGGGCTCAGTTTAACCCTTCAGTCCCCACTAGAAAAGCCAGGGCCAGAGCAGCAGTGTCCTGCCACGTGCCCAACAGAGAAGGTTGGCAGGGAAGGGTAAATGCTTCAAAAGGAACAGAATTTCTTCGTGTGCTATCCCAAAAAAAATACAACATCTGGTGCTGCTACCAAGCCCCAAAATGCATATTATTGCAGAATGGGGAATTTGACATGTTTTGCTAGCAAATACATGCCATGGTTCTACATGGATACTCAGCTGCTGATGAAATCCCATCCTGGATTTAGCAACCAGGTTCACTAAACCAAAAGGCCCTCCCTGCCTGATGATATACGATGAGGCAAAGGAAACTGGTATGGCTTTTTAAGGCAGGACAGAACAGGGACAGATGGGTGGAGTGTGTCAAACACCAGCACTATCCACTCTATGAAAAAATAAGGGATTATTGGGGTGGGAGGGTACCAACCCTGAATTTCTAGGCTTGAGTTCTTTCCCCCACTACCCTTGGAATTCAGCCTCCTCACTGAGAGAAACGGTGACAGCTTGAAAGATTGTCCAATATATATTATTATTTTTTATACATATATACTCATAGTTGCTTCCAATTGCCCAGGAATAACTGTTTCCTCCACTGAGCCAGCTGCATGGATGGCCAAACAATCTGTCAGTTCAAACATACTTCAGTCAACTTTCTCTAGCTGATTTGGCAAGAATTTTTCTTCCTACGACTGGATCTCCTCCAGTAACAACTTAGACAGCCTTTTGACTTTGGGTCATGGCTGCATGACACTGAATCCTTTCTTTTGTCTCTCTGCAAGTAATGATGGGAAAGCCAAAGGACTGCCATGCCTCTGCCTGAGAAAGGACAGTTTGCTTCTTCGTGCCACACATCTAGGTGTCAGCTGATTTCACACCACAAAGCAGGAGGGATTTTCTCAAAAACAGGGGGTTGGACTGGCACTCAGAGGTTCAAGCCCTGACACATGTCCTGGATAATCCCCCATTTTTTGCATCTGGTTTTATGGAAATAATTTCTCACCTCAAAAGGTTTCTGTAGGGATGATATCCTGTTATGACTGGAGGGCTCAGTGTAGTGATCAGCTTCAGGAGAAAGAAATCTCAGTTCCAGGCAGCTAAGAAAGATCTGGAAAAAGATCTGCCAGCAGCAGTGAGGGTGAGCAGGAAGGGACAATGTTGTCATCAGTCTGCTCCACTTTTCCCAGTCCCACCCTTTTGTGACAACTCTACTCAGGCTGTGGCTGTAAAGACTATGAACACCTCTAGGCAGGTTACACACAGTACATGCATTTTACATGTGCAAATTTACCCTGCTCTCTCTAAAACTTCAGCTTGGAATGACAACCATTCATAAATATTTCACATGCCCCAGCTAAGAGGCTAGAAGAAAATGTGGCCTTGATTAGCAACTGTTAATCAATTTCCCTTTCAATTAAATCTTGTTGTTCCACATACAGAGAGAGACCACTCAGTCTGTAATGTTCCCAAACTTTATGTTGCTGCTTGGCATCAGGAAACCAGACCCCAGCCTCCAACGCTGTCATCCTGGAACTTTCACAAACAGTTAAACGCTATTTTGACAAAATCAGCACTTTTCTGCAGCCATTTCCCTGATGACTTAGGGCAATCTGCTGGGACTGAGTTTGATAAGGGCCCCCGATCTCAGTAATGCAGCTTAATCTCCCAAAGCTGGATTTCAGCACTACCTAATCACATTGGGCTCCTTTGCCGTTGCCAATCCGTTATGTTGCTGCAGGCTTCAAAGATTTTGGTGGCATAATGACATCTTCAGACCTACCTTTATGTATTTCCAAAATTCCCATCCAATCACATGTGCCAAAGCGTATCATACTGTTCTAATTGCCAGCTCGCTACTTTAGGGGCACCTTCCGTCATAACTTCTGCTTTGCTTGTAATGATGAGATCTCTTGCAGATGCAGTTAATCAAAAAGATTACAATCACTCCAGAAACACCTGCATTGGAAATAAGTCTGGCTTTTATTACTATGAATTCCTACTGCTGACAAGCTCTGGGAGGAGAGAATGGGGGAAAACCCCGAGATCCCTTTGCACAGCTGGAATATAAATGTGAAATTTTCTTTCCATTTATTTTTCTTCTGTAAATGGTTTAGCTGCTATTGATCGAGATTACCACCGAATAAAAATCAGAATCTACTAGCTTGTGGTGTTTTGTGTAACACACTCATAAAACAGATTTATGCCTTCACCACTGGAACAGGCCATACTTTCTGCTAGGATGTGTACAGAACTGGAAATAGCGTTCATTGTCAGGGCTCAGCAAACAGACATTCAGGAGCAGGAGGGATCCTGTATTGGGATTCCATATTGCATATGGAAGACAAAAGACTTTAATTGTTCCCACAGCCTGCATCCTCTTTACTCTTATGAAATTAAGGCTAAATATAGAAGAGCTCATTCGTTGTGACGGATAGGTACAACAGGAAGCAGAGAAGTCAGCTGTACTAAGGGAGTAGAACAAAGATATGTCATTCATTGCAGGGTAAAAAAAGACATTCTTAAGACTGTTGCAAGCTCTGCAGTTAATATCCCTGTTACTATGAATCTCTTCTCTCCAACTGTTGGGTAGGTGCCAGCACAGTTTTTCTGAGAAATACAGAGTTTTCAATAAAGCCCTACAGTGGTAAAGGTGAGAGAGTGTTTCAAAATTCCAAGGTTCCCATAATAAAAGATTTTGGGATCCTGAAAACTGGCAAAACAAGAAATAAAATTCCATTCCTCACAGGAAATGGAAGAACATCCACCTCCACCAAGGAGAGGATGGCAACAGTCTAAGAAACAACTCAAGGCGCATTTATTAAGGAATGTTGATTTAATAAAGTCTGCAATAGACTCTGGAAATTTCCCAGATTCTGGAAAAAGAACTTTTTAAAAATCAAATATTACATTTAAAAGGTGTGAAGGATGTTCACAATTTTTCTAATATTTTTTGCAAGTAGCTGCTAAGTGGTGCTTCCGCAGTGATCTACTAGCACAGGAAAAAGAAAAATCACAGTGTCTCCCTGTCTCAGGACTGAATTCTCACTGCACACAGAGTCAGTATGAAATGGTTCCAACCCACATCATCCTGCTCTCTCTCACTGGATAACAACTCAAACCCAACACGAGCTCCAAGGAATGATTTATCAGGGATAGTCTGTCCCACTGCTTCTGCAAGAGCTACAGGAAAGAATCTCTAACACAAAAGCACAAAACGTAGCCCCTTTACTGGCTCTTGTTAATAATATTTTCTTTTACCCTCCATAGGTTCTTAGCTTAGCTACCTTTTCAGATCCATAAACCACCAGAGGCTGTGCTGGCACAGTTACTGACTGGTTTTAAATGGATGTATTTGTCACATAGCTGCATTTAAATAGCCTGGAATTGTTATTAGACACCTAAGAAAACCTTCTCCCTATCAGAGAAGATGCTCCATTAATAGCAAGGTGACAATTCTTATTTTGAGCTGAGGAAATATTTAGGGCCAGATCCAGCAAACCACTTAGCTACCTGCAGTTCGAGCTGGATGTGTTACAGATATCAGAATCCAAGAAGACAAGACACAAACTCCATGTAACTTGACAGTTTCTGAATTTTGCATTAAAGACACACAAATTAATATATGCATGCAGTTTTAAGACCATTGGAATACAAGAGAATGCCTTCTGTGACATGAGTAATGCTCCTTCTGGCCCTGGCAGCTTCAAGAGGAGAGCTGAAGAATCCCCTTTCCTCATCCTGAGTTGTCTCCCAGTATGAAATTGGAAGAGGTGGATCAGAAGGGCTAAAGGAGGATTAAAGAAGGTTTAACCCTGGGCTAAAGAAGGTTTAAAGTGTACCTCTGCCTCTTCATCAGGTTTTATCCTTGTGGTCCTCTACAGAGGAGGCTGTCACTGCTGTGAGCCCCTGGCTGCCTTTAGGAGCAGGCCTGGCCAAAGGAGCAGTGCAGCAGCACAGCACTCCAGGACACTTCGGGCTGTGGAGCACAACCTCAGCAAGCTGGTTAAATCCAGCCTGCAGGAACCTTGAGTAATCTGGAGTAACAAGAAGGGAAATACTTCAGACATCCTTTCCTCTTTGCCATTCCTCCGGGCAGCCTTTCAGAGCCCTCAGCAAGCTGGCTGAGGTCAGTGCTGGGGCTGAGTGACCAACTCCTCTCTCAGGGCCTAACTCCCTGCCCAACACACGTTAGACATGGCAACACAGGGGTCCCCAGTATACTGATAAGTGTTCAGCTGTCACAAATAACCACTCATCCACTCACAGCCAAGCTCCATTTCTTCTTTCCAGAGCACTGTCAAGGTTGCATTACTGAGGAGTGTCTAAGACTGGCTGCAGGAACAGAAGGACTTTGCCTAACAGGAGACAGGCGGCCACTGAAGAAACAGCCATTGCTGACTTCAGTGCACTTAAGTCAGACTTAGCCTGTGGTTAAATACACAAGTCCTTTGCCCTTTAGGGCTTAAAATAAATTTGCCTTAAACTACTGCATTGGCTTACATTACAAGATAAATTATGAAAAATAAGTTGGCCTCAAAGCATAGTTTTGCTTAGCTGCTCTGGGCATGAACCGTTTCACTTGGCCTCTGTTTTCCAGACCACCTATCTCCCTCACCAGAAGGATGAAGAGAAAATAATCAAGAGGGGCTGGAGCCTATTTAGACAACTGGTCAGCTCCTTGCAAAGGGCTCCTTCTTGGGAAGAAGACAGAAGATCCACCACAGAGGAAAAACAAAGCCTGCTAAAGGCTGATCATGATGCTGATTCAATGCTCCGATGTTACTGGACTAAAAGGACCAGGTCCGTGGGTTTGACCAGGAACATGGCATATGGTCAGGATCCAGGCCTCCCTTTTTCCTCTCTCCTCCTCCTCCTCCTCTCTTTCTCTGGCTCTAACCTTGCCTTCTCCCTCATCTTTACTACGACATTTATGTAAGTGCTGAACACACACAGAGCCTTGCACACTACAACTCTCACCACAGCAATCACTTGACAGCGATGATCCCAGTGCCCTTTATGAGATCTGAAACCAATTACAGCTGAAATCAATACGAATCCATCAATATAAGCTCTTGAGCTTTACAACCACGGAACAGTGACAGACACAGCCTGCATCTTTTCCAATAACACAATCTAGCTGACTCAAAGGGGGAACTGTGTTAAAATACAGTACTGCTACAGTATGTCATATATAAAATGTCATATATAAAATGTCATATATAACGTCATATATAACAAGAGGGAACGAGCAAACTACAAAGACACCTCTGTAAAGGCATTATTGCACTGCTATTGAACAGTGCCTTTCAACAGCAAATCAATCAGCAGTTCCCTTAAATGTACTTAGCTCCAGAAATACTGCGTTTCTCATTTCTATTCCCAAGACTGGCCCAGGATTGGGTTGCCTTCCCAAGCTTTATGACAGCTCTGCAAAGGTGACCCACTCCTCCTGATCTCATCAGCAAACTTTCAGAGGCTGCCTTGCTGCTGCCTCTGTTGGTCAATCCAGGCAGCTCTGAAACAGCAGTCGGGGATGACTGCGCCTCACTCACATTTCATATGTGCCCTGCACTGGGTTCATGCCTAGACTTGAACTATGAAAAAAGAAAAATTAAAAAAGAATTTATGATCTCATGAACCTTCAGAGCAGAGGCCCTTGAGCATCTTGTGAATGACAGCAGCACTCTTAATTCTGGATCCCAGCCCGTGTTTTCCATCCAAGAGGACTGAGCGATGTTTGGAATTACATAGTGAGGAATCTAAACTAAACCAGGTGTCTTCCCAGTTTTGCCAAAAAAATAGTTTGACACATACTAACTTATAAATAGATGGTTCTGCCAGATCAAACAATGATGTATTACACTGACCACTCAAACAGCCCAACAATGAAGCAATTTTCATGAGGATGCGATACTTTTTTACTTTTTTAAATTGAAAATAATAAACAGATTGGTTTGTATTATCATGAAAAATGTGCTAAAGGGTAAGGTCTGTGAAGAAAAATCTGACAAGTCATAGGTCATAAAAGTTTCAGTTCAAGCTTGTTCATATTATAGTGAAATAAATTATTGCTGAAAACTTCTTTCAAAGAGTTCCTTTTTCATTGGGTTTTGGTTTTAAGATGAGCAAGCACTTTAAATGTGAGCTATTTCCATTGTTTGTGAGCAATAAACATCAGGCTGAATAGAAAAGCAGAGACCAGAAGTTATTCCCACTGGTGTAGAAGAAAAGCTGCACACAGTTTCCTTCCTACCACAGAACACTCTTTAACTATGATTATACAGATCACCTGCCCACACACGGGCACCTGGACAGGGAGTTCTCAGCATCATACCAGGCTTTTCTTTCTCCTACGGGTACAGCTCATAAACCCAGATGGGACTCAGGAAAATTCAATTCTGATATGACTGACTCCAGCACAACCTGACTCCATTTCTAAGATTTAACTCCTTTTACTAGAACTGTTTACCATTTAATTCTCATTTTGTTCTTTCTAGGATAAGACTGTTTCAATCATGATGAGAGGTGTCTCACTCGGGACAAAGGAGATTTTGAGGGGAGATGTGGTGTAAATCAGTGTAACTGCACAGGACCGAAGAGTGTCTTGCAGAGATGGTGTCTGCAGCAGAATTACTCAGTGCAAATGATTCATGGAGAAACCTCTTTTTGCTGATAGGCTCTGGAGAGATGCCTGGATACAGTGATAAGGAGCTGACAGGGAACCAGCCATGCTCAAATGCCTTTCAGTTCATCTAAATTTGCAGAGAAAATCTCCTCCCACATTTAAAGTCTTTGGGACCCTTACAGTCACGTCTTTCCCTTCTGACAGTCTTCCAGCTCCCTGGGGCTTTCTGGGCCTCCTCAGCTTCCTCTTTTGTCTCCTTCTGCTCCCCCAAGGACAATTCTGTTCTTTTTTCAGCCCATTCCACTTCCACCCGGGAAGTTTTTGGGGAAGAGGCCGCAGGTGGAGCAGCCTGTGCTGGGACAAGCTGCCATCAGCTGCACCTTCTCCTCACTCAGGACACACCGGATCCTTTCAGAACAAGGTTTTATCTGACACAGCAGACTCAGCTCTTCCCCAGTGGTAGTTTCTAGCAGAGCCCTGTGCTCCAGCATGCGAAAGTGCTCTAACACACATCACACATTTTTCCAGGCTCCACCATAGTGTCAGGCTTAATGAAACACTTAATTATCAGACCTCAGAACTCGGGATACCCCAGCCAGACAAATGGATGATCTGCATCAGGGCCTGGCTGTGCAATCCTTCCTCTGCCCAACACTTGCTCCTGGGAATACGTAAAACCAACAGGCTGAGAAACAAAGAGGCTGTGGATAGTAATGAGGTCACGATGGTAACTTGTTCTGCCAACCTAAGGAAAGCCTGGTTACAGAATCCAAATAGCCACTTGGTACCTGAGAAGCAAGGAACTAAATCAGAGGCCAGACACCTAAACATTAGTCCTAGAGCTAGAATAGGAAATACTAAAATCATTCCATTCCTTGATTGAAGTAGTCTTGCCTAGAAAAGGCAGATCTAGCTGGAAGAGTCTGGTCCCACGGGACACAAGGCAAGGATGGAGACAAGAAGACACCACTGAAATGGCACTACTGAAACTGTGGCTTTTGTCCCTGTTTCTGCTTCCAGAGCAGCTGAGAAGAAGCTCCAGAAGTCCACCCCTAGCTCTACCCTAGCGCTGAGACATGGGACCAGCACTCTAAATTCTTAGATGCCTCAAAAAGCTGCATCTTCTGGGCCAAAGAACCAACCCTTCCAACTGCAGTGGCAGCAGGAAGGTTTCACAGTGCCCATGCCACAGAGAAGCACAGGGGCTTTTGGAGCATGGATCATTTGCTTTGTATTGAGCACAACAATTCACCCTGGAGCCATTTCTCCTCCCAGCCTGCCAGGCACAAAATATTCACCAGCATCCTTTTCCATTACAAATTTAAGATCTACCTGCAAAATATAAAAAGCCCACAGCATGACAAACATGCAGAGTAAGAGGAAGAGAGTTTATGTCTGTCATTGCTGTCTGTAAATCTCTTTGGTAGCTGGGAAGTTGTGAGGTGGCAGGTTTTCAGTCATGATCTACAGTTATCTGACACGGATTTTATGGCTCTCTGGATTTTTTTACCAAATCTGTAAAGCCACTGAAACAATAGTTCTGGTTATAAGAACTCTTTCAGGGTGGAGAGAAAAATGAGAAACCATTGCTGGAGAGTATCTGGTGTTGATCACAAAGAGAATAAGTACTATTTGCCCAGAGAAAACCAAATTTTTCCACTAACCTCTTATTTTGCTTTCTCAGCAAATTTCTCTGTTTTCTCTAGTCTGCAGCCCTTCTCTAGCCAGTAAATTCAATATCTTGTGAGATCTAGAGAGAACAAAGTGAGCATTAGACAGACAAACAAGGAAGGGGTCAATTATTGTATTAAAATCCCCAAGTGCATTGTTCTAGCACAAATTTCACATTTGCTTGTGCATGCTTTTAACTGATTCCTTACTTTGTACCTTATAAATGGGCACCAGATGCCAGAGAGAATGATCAAAATTGCAGTGAAACTCGAGATCAAATAAGCTTTTTCCTAAACTAAACCTATTTTTAAAATATCCTACATGCCTTCCCTTCCAAAGAGTTAACAATTAAAAGAGCCTTTCTCCCAATCTGTCACCTTAAGAACTGTGCACACAAGTTGCAAAATCTCAAAGACTTTGTCACTCCCTCCTGATCACTCCCCTCCTGAGGCACTGGAAGGACAGGAATTATCCTTGTCTTAAACTCACGAATTAGTGTTCCTTTCCTAAACACAAACATCCAACAGCTGTAAAAATGGCATCCAATCAACTGCTGACTCTGCCAGTTCTGCAGTGTTCCTGCTCAGGTCCATCTGTCTCCTCCTGCCACGCTGCAGCACATCAGAGAGTGCTGAGGAGGTAGGGCAGAAGTTGATGTGCTACCCATGTGTGTGGGCCAGTAGCCAAGCGATTGCATTTTACAAGCTGGCCACAGATCCACCTTTCGTGTCGAAACATGGGGAGAATTAAGCAACTTTTTAAATTAAATAATTCTTCAATCGATGTTCTTCTGTTGTTTATTTTTTTCCTTCCTGAAAACTTCTTTTTTTTTTTTTTTGTTCAAATTTTTAATTAGAAACACCTTATTTGTCTCCTTTTAAAGCCCTCCTGGATTGAGTTAGCTGGGTCAAAGAACAGCAAGTTCTATACAAGTAAGATCATGTTAAGTTACTGAATCTTTGTGAACTATCTGGCTGCCTGCAGTGTGGCCAGAATATCTTTTCCCAGCATATGAACCGAAGAGAGACTGCAAGTCTTTCATCAGACACTGCCTTTTAAGAAAAAAAGTCCTTTTAGATATAACCTGATGTATAAAACTGCAGATTTACTTCATGCTCCTTCAAAGTGTATTCCTATCCATGTTTTTAAACATTTGAGATTTTGGAACTAATCTTGTGCTCTGACAAAGTTCTGTCAGGAAGCTGAGCCTGTCCCAAGCTTTCTAGAAGGTGTCACCTCTGTCTTGCTGTAAAGCAAAGAGCCACAGGTTTCTCTAGAATGTTGTAGAAGTTTCGTTTCCCACACCTTGAACCAAAAAAATTGTTCTCTGATTTTTCCCCCCTTGTGTGCTAGGAATTGAGGCTCTCTTTACAGTTCACTAATTATAAACTTTAAACCAAATGTGACAGTTTCAGAACCTGGATTAGTTTGGCTGATCATAAAGACATCTTCCAGTTATGACCCTCCTCGAAGGACAGAAGCTTTCAGTGGTCGAGTGAGAATCCATCCAACCCTTATGGACATAAACCAAAGCTGCAGATTGCAGATTGTGTTGTTCCACGCTGAGAGAACGTACCACAAACCACCCTGATGGGTCTTGTTCCCTTAGGAAAACGGCATACAGGTCATCTTCATCAGTCAGGAAAACAGAAAGAAGAAATCTTATATGGACATCAAGCTTACAATTTCAGCGCTGGTCTACGACAGAAATGTCCCCTCCTTTCTGTAAGGGAAAAATTAATTGAAAGGAAGGAACAGAGAAGTTAGAGGAGATGGAAATTGCTGTGTCACAGAACTCTGACTCAGAAATCGTGAGTGATCGCAAGGTAACAAACCACCACACAGCAGCTTCCCTCAGTCCCCATGCACACTCATGTGCCTGGGGAGGCTTTTTTCCAATTATGGGATAGCTTTCTCACAAGTTACAGAGTAAAACACTAACTCTAATTGTTTCCCTTTTTTTTCACACAGTCAGAATACACCAAGTTATACAGCAAGTTATCACCGGGCAGCTGACAGATGCTTACTCCTGTGTCAAACCCTTTAGATCAGAAGCTGAGCTGAGTCCTGCTCCTCTTTAAGTCGACAGAACTTCTCTGAGATCTTTCACTATGTCCTAATTAACACTGCTCCTTATGGCAACTATGAAACACCAGGGACTGCCTAAATTACACACCTGGCTCTATACTGATTTCAAGTTAACACAGTCCTCAAAACAGGGGTGGGGTGCTTAATGCCTTTGGAAAGCCTGCTCCACGTTTTTCCATATATTTGGATGGTGCAGAAGCGTGGGGAGTAAGTATGGAAGTCATTTGTGCGACCTCCCTCTCAAACTCCAAGGTACTATTCCATAATCCAACCTTTTGGAAATTTTTGCATGCTGCTTACAGAACACAAATCATTCTTTTGACATAAATAGGAAAGGGGGTTTTTTGCATCAAGGCTTGATAGGCTGGAAACCACCTTCTTTCCACATATAATACAGAACAACTTCCAGAGCTGAAGTTGCTGAGGGCCAAACCCTATCAGTGGGAGCTTTGTCATTTGCTTTATTAAAACCCCAGTGTGGCCCTAAAAGAACAGTGTATAATTCATAACTAAAACTTTGAATTCAGTGTTGTTTCACAAAATCTTCTCTCTTCAACTGAGAACTCCAGAAAATTTTGCCCTCTGTTGCACCTCAATATTTGTATTCTACATGAAAGTCTTTCAGGCCACGCTGTCTTTGTCGGCTGGTGGGCTCAGCCCCACAACTGGGCTCAGCCCAATTTGTCAGCCCACAATTTTGCAGGTGAGAGTGATGAATTTACTGCTCAATCTTAACAAACATTTGAATTCCACCCCCTGTTAAAAGACCTCTTTATTCTCCTCCTTTAGGTTCTGGAGAGGCCCTCGCAGGATCAAACTCTTCCAGCCACTTTGATGACTATTAATGATGTGCACCGTCAGAAGCTGACCCTAGCATGGAAAACGTCCTTGGATGACCCAGCAGCAAGAGGTCATCACTGTATGGAGAGCACTTAATCCAGCACTACACCTCCTGCACGCCTTGAACTTGGCATTTCACTTCAGTGTGTAAAACGCTTGGACTCTCTGGAATTCAGACCATTTACTTCAAAGTTCAGGCTCATTTGGCTGGTGATGGGTAGTCTCACCGAGTCACCCATGTTTACTCCTAAACAGTCTGCTCCATATCCTGTTTTCTGGGATGTTTATAAGCACTCTGGGGATGCTCATTGTGCCTCCCCCCTTCAGACAGAACATCTTAAGTTCTGGCCTTCCCTGGATTGACACACTGGGATCCAAGGGCTGGAGCACCTCTCCTATGGAGACAGGCTGAGTCGATCAGCTGGGAGAAGAGAAGGCTCTAGGAGACCTTAGAGCACCCTCCAGTGCCTAAAAGGGCTACAAGGGAACCGAAAGGGGACTTTTTACAAGGACCTGGAGTGACAGGACAGCAGGGAATGGCTTCAAACTGAAGAGGGCAGGTTTAGATTAGATTATAAGAAGAAATTATTCCCTGTGAGAGTGGCAAGACACGGGCACAGGCTGCCCAGAGAAGATGTGGATACTCCATCTCTGAAGTGTTCAAGGCCAGAATGGAGCCTGGAGCAAGCTGGGAGAGTGGAAGGTGTCCCTGCCCATGGCAGCAGGTTGGAACAAGATCATCTGGAAGGTCCCTGTCAACCCAAACATGGTTCTGTGATTTGGAAGCTGGACAACATGTCATTACAGCCCTGTGGATGCACTTTAAATTCCCTGATGGCCAAAATACTATAGATTAATTGTCATTTATCAGGTTTCTGGTGAGGATTTTGCTACATTCTTAACCCCCACAACACCTCAGCAGCCGGACTGCTACCAGCCCCCAGATTTGTCCACCTGTAGCTACTCCCAGTATATCTGCAGCCACAGCACAGCCATGACTACTGCCACACCTTGCTGTGATTGGATCAACCCAGACTATAACCCTGATGCAAATCAGCTACTGCAAATAATTTCATTCTCCAGTTAGCCACAGCACCCCACTGGTGTGTATAACCAAGGCCAGTGGCTATAACCAGGCATGAGCAAGCAGGCAGCTTCCTATGGCAGCTCTCTTCTGAAGGGCAGCAGAATAGTCTTTGCTCCCTGTGGTTTAATTTGCCTGTGTGGAGCCCTGGAAAGCCAGGCTGCTAGGAAAAGGGCAGGATAAAGTCATACTGCAACAGCATTTTGAATGGACTGAAAGGGGAGGGGGAGAATGGGGGTCGGAACAGCCAGAGGCAAGGAAGCTCAGCGCTCGGATGAGTGAGTCCTGGACAAAGGTAACCCCCAGGAACAGTTAATAATAATCCAACACACACAAGGGCATGTCAGAGACAAGCACTCCGTACCAAATCCTGCTCACAAAAATCTGCAAATGAGCTGACACTAATGAAAACAAGGGGCTTGGAAGCTGGATGGTGGCAGGAGGAAAAGAGAGGCTGTTGTATAACTTGCCCTTCCTGCCTGGACCTGCCAGTGCAGCTGGATTCTGACTTGCAGCATCATCACTTTTCCTGTCTTGGCCTCCTGAACCTGCGAGCAGCCCCTCGCAGTGACCTGCCAAACCTTTGCTATCCAAACTTCTCTCCCTTTGAACAGCCTGATAAGAGGCCAACCTGTGCAGCAGCTTCTCAGTATGCCCCGAAGGGAGAACACAATGAGGCCTAAAAAGCCAGTTGCACTTGTTACCCGAGGCAGCTTTTGAACTCTGCACAGAGGGGCTGGAATGCCCCCTTCCACTTAGCAGAACAAAGGGCAGCCAACCTGCAGGGGTTTAAATCTGAAAGTTAAACATGAATGTGATTAATGTGTGGCTTTGAATTTCATGTATTATTGAATTGTATACATTACTCCAGGCTTGGAGGTTTTTCCCTTTTATACTGCAACACAATTGTAAGTTCTGTTTGGGAGAGGTGCAGAGCAGAGAACACCAGGCAAAAGTATTTCCATATGTATTCTGCAAATTCTCTGCCTGAAGGACTTGAGCGAGCTGGGATTTATACTGTGTTCCACTGACCCCGAAAAAACAACTTGAAACAGATTTACAGAAGATGCACTGGAGCTCATTGCAATTGAAACACTGGATACTTATCTGACAGACTGCAGGAATCCTTCCAGGTCCACCCTTTCCTGTGAATCTGCTAAAGCTCCGGAAGATTATCAGAGTTAAGCGAGTGTGCGGGATGCTGGGTTTTAGGAGGCGGGTTGCCTCTCTTAAGACCCATAAAAATGATCATCTCATGTAACCAGTGCTCCCACTCCAAAGTCTGAGTCCTTGATCCCATTTAAGTCATAATCTGCCAATAGGAGCCAGAAAGCTGGACCACACCACTCCTGGATGATCCTGCCGGCTTTGGTGGAGCGCTGCATGACCAGAGCAGCACCCTGCCTCTTACTACTGGGGAAAACTTCAGCATGATTTTAGAAACAGTTAATTAATCCCATTCATTACATACAAGGGGCAACTGTAAAGCACACCTGGGCACTTTCAGTTTGGACTTTCTCATTTTCTCTATGGCTCTTGAGCAAGTCTCCTCACTGCACCGCAACGTAACACAAGGGTAACAAAGGTCCTGAGAAAAGCTTGAAAGTTTTATTTTAGGGAATACAGTTCTTTTTTTGATTTGAAGGTTTCCCTGGGGAAATCTTAAGCAGAGTGTCAAATGGTCAGTATCTGACAGGCACTACCTGCCTTTCCACGGCAGTGGATCTCCTCCTGCAGGTCCTGTGCATTTCCACTCACCTGTGCAGTCTGTGCTGTGCTGGGTGCAGCCCCCATTGCACTGGTGATTCTATGTAGAATCAAACAACATGACTGTGTAAATGATGAAGCTGCACAGTTCTGTGCCCGGGCACTCAGCGTTACGATTTTGATGTCCCGAGAAGCACCTTCAGCTTTGCCTCAAAGACAAGGCACTGGTTTCTCCCCCAGTATTTAACTCCGCCGACTGCTGTTGAACTCATGCAGTGCAATCACAGGCGCGGCGTGATGAATTTGTGGAGAACACTCTGCAGTACCCAGACAGATCTTCAGAGCGCTGTTTTCTCTTGGGTAAGACCACAGAAAAGAGGGATTTTCTATTGTGTCACACACCACCACTCAGCCTGCTGTGGCTAGTTCTACAAGGACCACCACTACAACCTCCAGTGAGCCTGCCTTCCATAGGGCACTTCTCACTGGGCTGGGCAGGGAGGATCTGGAAGAAATGAGAGATTATATATAGAGTTCCCAGTTTCAAATCTCAGATCTAGATGGCTTCTCATAATTTTGCATGACAATTTGCATCTGGAACTTCATTTGCTTGAGGAAAGGGGCATGACTCCTGCAGCAGGAGACCGCTCTCTCCAGGAACAATTTCTGGCTCAGGAGGATGACTGACCTTTGTTTTGGACAGGAATATGAACTCAGTTGCCATTGGACACCTTTGAATCCTTGTCTCCTTTGCTTTAGCCATTACTTTAGCCCATTACTAGCCAGGATATGGATATAGTTTCTCCTAACAGCACCAGTAACGTCCCTGGCTTGCCAAGCCTATTACAGAGAAATGATCTTTAATTCTTTACTTCCCAATCAAAAGGTCCAGACAGTGGATATGGGAATTGTAGCAGTGATTCTTAGACCTGATATATGTCCAGTCCTAACTTTCCTAGAGTCTCCCAGAAATATGTGTAGAAAAATTATTGACCACTTAGGACTTTTTTGGGAGCAGGGAAGCCCAGAATATCTACCATTATCCATGGCCAGAAACCAGCCCTGCAACTTCCTCCTCAGTCTGAAATCTGGCAAATGCTGTGCACTTGCACTTGCATGGAGCTTACAGAATTCAACTGCAGCCCTGAGCTCTGAACTGCAAAGTCTGAACCTGCTGCTGCTTCTCCTGCTCATCTTGGTGCAGAACAGATACAAACCAGATAAAACACAACAACCACATTTCTGTCAAATGCGTGAAAATGCAATTTATGCTTGGGACAGAAAGGCAAATAAGTTTTGAGCAGGGGACTGGACAAGAATGCTATTGCAGTTCTGTGATTCTCAAACTGGCCACAATGCACATACCAGTGTATCAGTCAAAAATAGCAAAAATATCAAATACCTTTTGGGCCAGCCCCCCAAAAAATTTTTTTAAATCTCTCTCTCTCCTCTGCAAAATGGTATTTACAGCTCTCTCATACTGCTGCCGGCCCCGAGAGCTGCTGGTTAACTGGGGATATGTGCATCACCATTGCTATGGTCTGGCAGCAAGGCCTGACCCGCATCTGAACTCATTTGGATATTTCAATAAATCTGCAGTTTCCCCATAAGCCCAAAAGTCCTTGGTTAGGACAACCCTGTCCTGTGCAAAATAAACCAATTCTCCCCATTTTATTTTGGCATGGCTGGTCCTCCTCCAGTCTCTTAATTAACACGAGGAAAACGTAGAAAGTGTGACAAGACCCACCAGTGGCCTCTCTCTGTGTGCTCATGGGGCTCCATCCTTGGGGGCTGACCCAGGGCACAGCCCTGCTCTCCTACATGTATTTTCCAATGGAAGCATTTCTTTCCTCCTTCCTTGGATTTATTCAGACTACAAACTTCAAATTCATCAAAAGTGTCACGGACCATTTGCAGGATGGGAAGGTACTGTCGGTCCAATCAGCGTGGGTGTCACAAACAATTATCTGCTGCAGAATGATCCCAATTAGTAAACACCCTGCTAACAGGCCACCTCCCCAAGGACGCTGATTGCCTGTGACAGTGTATTTTCAGGATGTCTGCTGGAAAACTACAACTCAAGCCTTTGTGGCCTGGCTCCTGGCAAATTCCTTGTTAACCCTACAAAAGAATCTACACTTGAATAATTAAAAATAGATTGGAGTAGAAATTTAAATTACATTTAGCTTTGTCACCCAATCCCCTTTATAACAAGACCTACTTCTCATCTGGAATAAAATGGAAATTCTATTCCCTGTCTTGGCTTGTTTGAGGAGCTCTGTGTTTTGATGCTTTGCTCTAGGCTTTTGGAACTAAATAAAGATTTCAATATAAACACTCCCTTCCACTTTCTCCTTTCTTCTCTCCTTTTCTGTTGGTGCAAAATTCTCAAAGATTTGCCTGAAGGACCAGCTCAGTGAGCGTTTGAAACCCAGCTGCTTACTCCTTGCTTAACAAATGCAGCCTTTAACCACCCGACAGCCCTTTTTAGGAAATGAAACCACAAAGACAGGAACAAAAGGAAGGTACAAAACTAAGTATTTTCAGAAGTGACTTTTTGACCACCCAATTATCTCCTGGAATGGACTGGCTGTAATGCTAGGATGAGGCAGGAAGACTGATCTGGTCAGCAAGGCTGCCTCCCAGCCAGCCCTCTTGCTCCCAAGGAATGGGCTTCAGTGCCATACTCAGCTTCCTTTCAAGTGTGCCAGGTCTGCCCACACTGCTCAGTAATACTCCCACACCTCAGAGATTTTGGCAGGCTCCTGCATAGGCCCTCTCCTTCTCATCTGGCCTGGAATAAGCATACTCCCCTCTTTAATATGTGGGGGCAAGTAGATTTATTTAACTCGTCCCTCATACTTTCAGCTCTGATTTCAAACCAGTTGATTGGTAATTTCTTGTCAGTAAGTTCTACCTCAGCTGTATCTTCAGCAGGCATAAACTGCCAGATCTCTGTAATTTCCATGGAGCTCTGCCACTTTCCCCAGTCCCAGTCCAGGCCAATAACCTGACTCCAGCTATGCTGGTGTCAGTCTGTCACACACACCCAAGGGCCCACTTTGCTGTCTCTCACACTGAAGTTTTCACGGTTCCTCCTTCCTAAAGAATTTTGCTTTCAGATATTTCTCTTGTATGGAAAAACTACTTTTCCTCCTCTAACACTCCATCACTTTCCCACCAAAATGACCAAACTTCCTGGTTTCTGCCATGCTTCACATACAAGGTACTCAGTAATGTTTGAAAAACATCACACCCAAAACTGTCATTAAAATGCCCTTTACTGTTTTGCTAATGCACAGGAGGAGCCCTCAGTGAAATGGATGAATCAAACACTCTCATCAGTCACATTGGTTGAAAATCTGCATGACCAGAGCCATGTATCGTTTGTCATTTCTACTAATCCACACGACTGAGTTCCTATTCAAAACAAGCCAAACAATCTCCGAGGGAGGGCAGGATCTTGTAAGACCCTGTATCAAATGCTCTACCAGGCTCCAACTTCAATATATCTAAGGCAATTCCTTTGTCCAGTACTTTGCCTTTGCATGATTGAGGGTGAAATTGCACAACCATTCCCTCCCTGTCTCCGCCAGGCACAGCACCCTGTGGTTTGGAGCAATTTAAGACATAAAATTTGTTTAAAAATTTGTCTCACTTTTCTCCCATCTTGGTGGCTCACACTAAATCACAACCCTTTCTCCTTTGCTTTCTTACTCCTTTCTTCCTGATCCATCGTGGTCCCAGCACCCAGAGCTTCACCACTCTTTCTCTTCACCTCCAAACTGCAAAGTCACGGGGACAAAATGTGACAGAAGATCTCTGGTATGACCAACTCAGTTTACAAAAACCTTGACACTGGCACCACTGCTCTCCTATCCACCACCCTCTTTCCAAAGGAGGTTAAGAAATACTCAGAATTCCTGTCTCAGCTGAAGAGACTCTTCAGCCCTCTGTAAAACTGAAAGAGGTATGGACACTCGTGAATTTGGGAGGAAAAAGAAGGCTGGCTCTCTCCCAGGGGAAAGGCTTTGCACATCAAGCTGCAGACAGAGAATCTGGCCCTGCTTCAAAGAGGAGGGACATAGTTCTGTTTCTAGCAGGGACATTGTGTGAGCAACTCCCTCTGAAGTCAAAGGATTTTTGCCTTCAGATATCCAAGGGCAGAAACCAGGAGCCATGGAGTCAGCCGTGGTGCCAGCTGATGGAACAAGCACCCTCCAGCTGTACAAAAACAGCTCCCAACACTAGGATAAAGCTGGAGCCACTGGAAGTGTCCTTGCAGACGCAAACAGATTTATGACCCAAAAATTCAAACAGAAATTATGACTGCAACCACTGCTAATGCCAGGAGACATTCATTCCCTGCCTGTCCATCCTGTTTGGCTAGCAGATCCCAGTGGTCCTCCCTAGGACAGCCACACAATCTCCATGAAAGCACTTGGCTTCTGGGGATGCCATGAACTTTCTGCGTTCCCCACTGCACACACTCGCCAAGTAAGTCTTGATTTAGCTACAGTAATCTCTGACGCCGGTTTCCACAGAGAGAACTGTTTATTTTATAGGATCTCAGATGGATGGTAATAAACTGCCTGCCTCTGCATCAGAACAAGGTCACTGATCCAATCTGCTGCCCAGCAAATGTGTATAAATCCAGCAAGCCCCAGGCCCGCAGTGAGAGCCAAGCCTGCCCCATCACCCTGGGCTGCCAAGCTGGCTGCCTCACATTGGTGTATGGCACAGGCAGAGAAAACCTGGCCTCTAAATGTGACTCGGGAGAGGATGGGACATCAGGGAACTGCGCCCTTGGAAGGACAGCAGGCCCTAAATGCAGATTCAATATAAGCTACTCAGCCAAAAGGGAAAGACTTCACAGTTTGGCCAGCAGCAGCTTCCAGAGCTTTGGAGGAGCAACAGCACGTTGGCCTAAGAGGGAAGCACCCACACATGAGCTGAAGTGGATCAAGGCACCTCTCCTTCACAGGAAAAGGGCACTGACTACGTGGTGCACTGCAGATCAGCCTGAGAAGTGGGAATGTTCTGGAGGAACTCATTTTCTGGCCACGACACTCCCAGGCCAGAGGATTCTGATGAATGTCAGAGTTAGTCTTGAAGTGTTTTATGGCAAATGGTCAGTCTGACACCACGTAAACTGACAGGTTTTAAATGAGGGCTCATGGCATTTCCAAAGCCAACACCTTCCCAAGGCCTCACATCCAGCCAGCCAACAATTTGGCAGGTGGTCACTGTGCCTTCAGCAGCAGCTCCCTGACCACACGGTGCTGAGATCCTGGGGACTCTGGTGTGGGACTGTGGTCTCATTGTTGCCCACTCAGCCAGGACACAGGCAGTGGAATTATGACCAGTTTTATGAGTCTACATCAGTAAAGCAGGTGACACCTGGCCGAGCACAAAGCCTACCACGAGCAAAGGAATCTTCCAGGATAGTCTGAACCAGCAGAGAGAGCTTTTACCAAACCAGCAGGATCTCTAGTGTGGCTGTAGTGTTTTGGATCCAGTACTAACACCCTAAAGACAGTTTTATGGTATCACTGTGTGAGGACTCTGTTTGAACTCCTCTGGTTTAAGCCTTGATTTAAGCTAATGCATAATTCATAACGGGGATGATCACAGATGGCAACTTGTGAAGCCACAGGATCTTAATCAGTTGTGATCACATGACAACACCCTAAATAATTTAAATCACGTCTTACTGCAAGATCTGCTCTGCTGGGGCCCTGTAACAGAGAGGCTGATGCCACACTGTGGGAGTCGTCCTGCAAGGCAGGACCTCTTACCGAATCTCCCTGTTTGAGAAACTGAGGCACAGAGTGAGGGGCTTCCATGTCCTGGCTCCATGAAAGCAGATCCCTGGTGTGCTGCTGCTCCTCTGCCCCACATCCCAGCCATGAGGCCCCGGCCTCTCCTTCTCTGTATATTGCACACGTTTACAAAGTTATTTGCAAAAGGTAAATTCATACAAAAAGCATTACTTTAAAAAACAGCCTCTCTTCCACAGCACAGTTTCTAACTCCAAGAAAATTATGCAGAGAAGTTTACCCTCAGACCAGATGCTCTCGCGTCAGAATATCTATTTCTTCTTTAACTACAGGAGGAAACTACCTTTCCAACACATGGCCTAAACCTCAGTGACATGGAGACCCTTCAGTGTCTCTGTGAGAGCCAGGAGGCCCTGCCAAACTCCTTGGCCACTTCAGGAAGCAAGGTGGGATGCAGGGAAGCAGGGGGCTTCTCTTATGAGTTTTCAGCACCTTCCTTTCCTTCCATCAATTTCCTGGTGGCCACATGCACGTGAAATCTGGGACTCTTCAGGAAAGTTTCTCTCCCAATGACTTGGAACAGTTTTCTGAGTAAAAACACTCTTTAGGAAAGAAATCTTCTAGGAATAATCCAACGTGCTCTGGATTACAGAAATGCTTCTACCACCACAAGGGACAAAGCACCATAAAGAATATAAAACTTTAATGAATTGTTATTATCATCTCAGCATACTTTGAGAAGACACACTGAGTTTGAGCCTTCTCTGGCATTCCAATCAATCATAATCAGCACAGTCAGTCCCGGCTGAAGCACTGGCTGCTCACCATAAGCATAATTAACACAAACTGCTGCCTCCCGCCTCCTGACATATTACTGGGGAATAGGGAACACTGCCTACACCACATTTATCCTTAAATATCACTTGACTGCCAGACCATTTTTACTCTTCATTTCTAAATTCACCATCCTCCTTTTTTTAAACACTTCAAGTATAAAAGTACTCATGAGCTGAAATTCTCCTACAGTAACTGTTGCGGGCACTTTCTGAACAGAACATCTCCCAAACAGAAAGGAACTGCCACCGAAAAACACTTTCCAGAGGTGTTTGAAGCCCTGCTGGTCTAAGCACAAGGCATGGAGTTCTTCATCACACTGGTTCTCACCAAAGCACAAGCGTGTACTTTCTCTCGTGCAATATTAGCACTTGGCAAACGTGTTTGGAGAAATACCACTACACAAAACAAAGCCCTGTGTGTACAAGATGGACCAGATTCTCTGATGAACTAAAGTCTGAATTTAAGGCAGCTGTGCCAAGTGACATGAGCAGAGGTACAGAATTACGGTTCCTCTAAACCTGTCTGTGAGCAGTGACAGAGAGAACCATGGATGATAACAACACTGTCCTGATCTTCAGGCAACAGTGCAACTCAGAAGATACCTCATGCCTTGGGGGGATCCTAGAAAAAAAGGAACATCCTTTATAAAATGATAATAATCCCAAAATTTCTCACAGAGGAAGCAGTTTTGCATTCAGAACAAGGCCCTGCAAAATGTCTCTGTGCTGTCTGGAGCAGGGACAATTCTCCATCACTTTGCTAAGTGACTCCAAAGGGCAAGAGCAGCTGCAGCCAAGGGCAGCCAGCACTGAAGCAGGTCCCAAGCAAAGTGTGAAGCACAGGTTTAACTGTAGACACTCAAGAGTGGTTTTGTCCATTTGAGTCTGGACCTAAGGAAGCACTGCCTTTGTAAGGAGCAAAATCCATTTTTGCCGCCGTGCGTGACCAGCCCCAGACAAGGCTCACAGCCTCTCCTCCGTCCCCCTGTCCCCAAGGCTGCCTGTATGAGAGCCAGCACAGACAAACTGCTCTTCCTGGGGTGGGATGTTGAGAGAAACCTCTTCCCAGCAGCAATGGATGCTGCCCTCCCTCAGTGACCTTCCCTGAGAGGAGGCACTTTTAACACACAAATTACCCAACTTGCTTTCCTCAGAAGGAAGAGAACCACAACACTCACGTGCCCACCTGCTCAGGCTCTTTAAGGAATGCCTCTTTCCATCAAAAAAAGCAATCTGACGCTTTTTTTTTTATTATTTATTTCAAGCAAGTAAGGACATGTCAGTCTTATTGCACAAACTATCAAGGCACTAACTTCAAAAGCAATGAACCTTACACTTCACGCTTATTACAGGGAATAGAATTATAGGACTTTTTTTTTTTTTTCTTTAACGTGGAGAACTGGAGTGATCTGAACCTAATCTCCTAAACAGGACCGTACCCAAATCTCTACTCCGAGCGCTTCCAAACTTCTGGACAGGTTGTGTCTGGGTTATGTCTCTCGTTCCCGAGCGTGCCAAGTGCTGCAGCTCCGAGCGGGTCCTTGACACGCTCCCAGCAAACTGGTGTCTTGGCTACCTGCCCCTGGGGACAGAGACAGGGCAAAGCACCAGACACTGCACCGCGGTGACCTTGGGCGATAGAACTGCCCGAGGAAAATGGATAATCGGGGCTGCAGGGAACAGCTCCAGGGGAACCAGTGCCAGAGCAAGCAGCGCCAAGGACAGCGCGCTCAGCAGGCGGAGGGCGGCGGGGAGAGGGAGGCTGGGGCCGGGAGTGCGGGGTGATGAATTTGAGACCAGCCCGAGAGGGAACGCGCCCTGCCGTGCTGGGAAGGATCCATAGGCTATCCAAGAGTGTCCTCTGGTGGCAGCAGCCACAGCAGCCGCGGCGGCAGGGCTCCCGCCCGGGGAACGCACCTTCCCTTAGCTCCTAATTCCGTGAGTGACTGATGGAAGCGAATAAACAACCGCTGCTAAGTCGTTTTGACCTTGCCCACAGCTATAAGGTCAGGGCATGGGTTTGGTCAAGCTGAGCTGTGAGAACTGCAAATAGAATCGTCCGGACTTCCCCCAGGCTACCCGGGGGCTGGTCCAGGCTGGCACCGGCAACCTGAGCTGTGCAAGCCCACCCCTCAGCAGGGAGGCTGCCACAGGGTCCTCCATCAGCAGCAATCCCAGGCTGTCTTCGAATCCTACCTGGTTGCACTGGGGAGGGAAAAAAAAAAAAAAAAAGGGGGAAAAAAAAAAAAAAAAAAAAAAAACCTTTGAACGTTTTTCCAGCTTCCCTTTTGCATTACGGTTTTAAAGAAAATGCTGCTTCAAAGGCCTGACCTCACAAACTGTAAATCACTAGAAAGATACCAAGTAGAAATTTGGAATGATCCCAGGCTTGGAGAGTGCCTTTCCCTCACTCTGACACAGCCAGACAGCACCAGCACAGAGCAGCTGACCATGAGCAGCGAGTGTGCAAGGCCACGGGAAGAAGCACCGAGGATGGGTATGGAGGCAGGAACTTCCCACTTTCACACAGCTGGTTCCTCACCAGAATGGGAGTCAGGAAATCACCACCAGTACAGGTGGGCATTCCCTGCACGGCAGACTCCCAAAGAAGATGTCACAAAACTCACAGAACACAAAGGTCACACACACCCTGCTCGAAAAGGAGGGATGTAGGAGCAGAGGCAAGGATGTCTAGTGAGACGGAAGGCATTTCTTCCCATGATGGCAAATCTGGGCTGAAATTTTTTCAAGGCACTTTCCCTTCCTGGCACTTCACCTCCTCCCACCATAATCTGGTTTCTGGTGGTCTATAGGCCAAGAATGCCAAGTGTAGGTCCTGGCTCGAGAAAGCCTGTGGGCTGCTAGAGAAAAAGGCAAACTCCAGAAATGGGCATGGAGTATCTCTCCTGCTCACCAAACCCACGTGCCAAGGGTGTTGCCAGTCTGAGCAGGATGGAGAAACCACAGTGCTCTGGGGCTGTGACTGCCCCATGTTCCCCAGCATCATGGGGGCAAGTGCCAGATGAGCCCTGTTAGCCAGCAGAGGTTTTCACACCTAATTTCACACCTAATTCTGTGTTTTAGCTGTCACAGGACAAGAGTGGGTCAGGTAACCAGTTCCATGTTAACCCAATGTCTCTCTGCACCTACTGGTCCCTGAAGACTGTCAGAAGAAAAAATTAGACACCTTGGGCCCATAAGAATTAGGCCTAAAGAATACATTTTTTGGAGAAGAAATTGCCAAAAACAAGCAAACTGAGACATCATTTGAACACCCCTTCCTCTGAACGTGTGTGCAGTCAGGCTTTCTTACATTTGGGGCTGGGAATGTTCTTAAAGGACAGGCACTCTCTGCTGTGTGGTGCAGTGGATCAGAAGTGGGGTTTTTTCTGAAAAAAGGCATAAGAAAGAGTGCCAGCCTGGCAGAGAGCTGAGCAGGTGTCCTGTACCCCAGGACAGTGGGTTCCTGAACAGAAATGTGTCAGGATTTTTGCAAAAGCAAACCGAGAGCGAGCCTGCTCCCCCTCTACAAGCACACAAAATTTTCCCATGTGGGTAACTCTGCCCTGCTCTTCCCCTCTGCTTCCCAGGGAGAGTTCCCTAAGCCCTCCCTCAGCCTGCCCAGGCCTCCTCCAGCAGCTCATGGATTCAGGCAGTGTCTGGGAGATGAACTCCCCAGCAACACCAAAATCCCAGCTCTCCCACTGCCTGCTTAGATTTTGACTTTGCCAAGAGTCTGACACACTGTGGGCATAATCCCTGGGGGCTTCCCAGCTGCAGGGATGGTGGAGAGAGAGAGCTACAGGCACACAGGGTGATTTGCAGCCCACGTGGGCGTTCACAGTGGGGGGATATGACCCCTTGAGCAAGGCAGTTAAGAGAGATGAGATATTTGGGATAACATGGGGTTTTTGTGGGGTTTTTTTTGTTTGTTTTTGTTTTTTGGGGGGTTTTTTTTGGTTGGTTTTTTTTTTGTTAGAACTAGCTCTGTGGCTCCATGTGAATATAGAGATACCCATCAGTCTGTGCAGCCTCAGGACAGTGGCTGTTCTGAGACACTCTGACCCAAGCACTGCCCGTTTCCAGCCCCTGCTCCTCCAAGGGTACGTGCCGTGAGTACACCCACTTCCAAGTCACACCGGGTTTTCTTGCTTACAGTAATTATTTTGATAAAAGACAAAACATCAGAACACAATCACTTTGGAAAACAGCTAAACTGTCCTCCCCCCCTCCCGCCCCCCCATCTTGCTGTAACACGAAATTTCAGTAATCTAACAAAGAGATAGAGAATGTTAATGAGGTTCTCCAGGCCGTGAAAAAGGTTGAGTACAATGTCAGACACTGCCAGGACAACACAAGGACAAGAAGAAGAACAACGTGTAGCAGAAATGGAAAAATGTGGGACCATTACACCCCACTTGTTGGAATACCTGTACAGACCAGTGCAGAGCTCAGCCAGAATCACAGCACCAGGGACAGGACCTGAGTGAGCATAGCCCCAAAAGTGGTAAAGTCAGAGATGTCTCCTTCAAACGAGTCTCTGTTCCCAGACTGCTTCATTACATCTGGAAGTACAAATTCTCTGAAAAGTTTATGTCATAATTATGATTTTCCAACATTTACACAAAACTCTCATTTACAAGCAAAACCACATGAAAGTCTTCCACTGCATGCTCAAGAATCAGTCTAGCAGATTTCTGTGGTTTCTTACATCACTTTCTTGCATACAACGATAAAATCACTCCTAAGCTATTTTTCTCACAGATGATTTCACACAGTGCTGAAGCTTCACATAAATCTTGTCATGAACTCCTGGAGGCAATGTTGGAATCACCTACTAAGTCTGCACCTCTAACCGAGTTTATAAATCACAGCACATACCACGTTCCAGTAACCTTCCCTTGGCCGCCAGGATGCTCAGGAAAGGCAGGTTCCCCAGCCCAGATCCAGAGCCCATCCACGGCCAAGGGAGGGCAGTGTGTCCTGCAGATCCAGCCAGCAGGCCGGGAGCTCTCGAGCAGACAGAGTCTCATTTCCTCACTACAACCACAGTACGTCAATTTTCTTACAGCAATTAGGCTCCTGCTATCCATTTGGGGGGCATCCATGTCTGTGTGATCCCACCTGAGCCTTTTGGATATTGAGGTGCAGGCCTCAAAGATAGGTAATTTCCCTCAACTTCATGAAATCACAGAATCACAGAATATTCTGAGTTGGAAGGGACCCACATAGATCATCAAGTTCCAGCTCCGGGGTTTACTAAAGTTTTACCTCAGGCTGATGTTAACAGGGAAACTTCATAACAGGCATGAAAGCAATTTTTTTTCTGGACATAACAAAAATCAGCATCCTTAAGCTGAGTGCAAGGTATTTCCAAACAAGCTTATGAAGGCCAGAAAAGACAACAGTACAAACAAAATCTGGGAGTCAGGAAGAAGACTCATGTTCCCACTGAACACAGGCTGAGAAGGTTCTCTGTCATTAGTCATCAAAAAAGCTTGATGGGGAAAGGTAAAAATGACACTCAGATGCACTAATAATCCTGCTATATTAATCTTGCTCTTCAGTAAACCACCTGCTTTAAAAGGTGAGGCCATTTGCAGCTTGCAGGAGAGAAATAATGGAAGCAAATGGCTGTATCTGCTTCCAGAAGAATTTTTGAGAAGTACGGCCACTAACTCCTGTGTGCCTGCGACTGGACTGCCCCAGGAAAAGGACCATTCCCTCCTGCACACCAGGCTGAATCTGCTCCAGAAAGGAAAAGTAGAAGCAGGAGACGGCTGAGGTTGGATGCAGCCCAGGAGAGAGCTGAGTGCATTTGCTGTGTAGAAGGAGCAGAGAACAGGAGAGGGGGCTGTGCAGCAGGAAAAGTGCTTCTCTCTGCCCTGAAGATGGGAGATCACACTGGAACAGACAGAGCTAGTGGGGAAACAGCACGGTGCTTCTCGATTTCCACATCTGCCCCCAGAAATCCGCCCCATCCTACCGACAACGCTGAGGCTCACAAGTGGTGGATTATTTCCAGCTCTGCCACTAACCTCCTTTGCTGTACTGGACAGACTCTCCCCTCCTGGTGGGGATTACTCTTAAATCAGAGCGCAAGCTAGAGATGTAGGATCTCTCTGCACATTTATAAATAGCTCACTTACACATTTCACAGGAGGGCAAGCGCCAATAAGGAGCTTTAATGGCAGCCCCGACAATGACAATGGCAGCAGCGGAAACACTGCCACCTTTCTCCAGCGTGTCCTTTCTTCCCACATCCATCATAACAATAGGGACCATTAAAACCTGGGAGAAGTCCCAGGACACTGACAATTAGTGACTGTAGGCCAGGCCTGAAACATAGTCAAGGATCAGTGGTTACAAGTCTGTGAAACAGGCTGGGCAAGTCATGAACTGAGCACACAAATGACACCTCAGGTCCTCACCTCATCCTCTCCACAAGCCTGGACCACATCTCACACATTTTCTGCACCACGCTGTGGCCCTTCTCCTGCCCACGCAGCAGGCAGAGCTTTTAACTTGCCAAACAGCTTGGCACAGATCACAGGGTGGGGGAGAGGAGAGATTTCAAGGCATAAACAAAACAAGCCCAACCTGGCCAGTGGAAGGAAAGCGATTCGTCACTATTAAATCACCAGCACACCGTGGTCAGGACTCCCAGCGTTTGGGACGTGCTGCAGATCAGGGCTGTGCTGCTTGGCTGGACCCCATGAGCAGACAAACAGAGAGCCACAGCCTTCCTTGTGCATGACCTAGTGCAGCAAACACTTCTGCCTGCCTGTCTGTCTGTCCTCCACCCCACGGCACAGCCAAGGCCCACCCCTGAGTGCAGGGACAAAGCGAGTTGGATCACTGATCTGCACCACATCAGCAGGAACTGGCTGCTCTGAAGGCTCTCAGAGGAATGTGCATGTTATGCTGGAGTTTCTGCCCCACATCCTACAAGCCAGCAAGGTTTTGCTAGGTCATCTGATAAGCACCATCTCCAGCAGAACCAGCTCAGATGCTGCTACTGGTTTCTTCCAGCACTACTATGAATTTAGCTGATTTTAAGCAAACACATTTTAAATTATTGTGTGTCTTTGCCTTTGCCCGTTTGCCACTCTAAAAAAAAAAAAAAAAAAAAAAAAAAAAAAAAAACCAAAAAAAAAAAAACACCAACCACTGTAAAACACAGAAAGCTCTTTCAGTCCTTCAGCACACAGAGCACCTTTCTTTCCACTGGGGTCTCTCGCATTGACAGAATCAGCCTCGAATTAAACGAGATCCAGCCCGGCCAGCAGAGGGGGACTTCTGCTGGAAGACAGGATTCAGGACTGCTCGGTAACATTAGGATTTACAGACTGGTCAGAGCCCACAGCACCAGGTGCTCTAAGGATGAAGCAAACAGCCTCTTCTCCATAGGTTTTTAAAAGCAGCAGCTAAATGCAGCAGGGAAAAGCAAGTGAATAATTAACCATTATCATTATACCGCCATGTAGTCTCTGATGGAAATTGCCATCTTGAAGCAAACTGATTTCCACCATGATTATTTGAGGGCTGAGGGGAATAAGTTTTATTTCATGCTTTCAAGAGAAAGCCTGGTTGTACTTGCAAGAGCAGTGCACAGGCAGCAGAGATTGCAGCGTTTGGGGAGGGCTTACGGCCCTGTACAATGTAGTGAAGCCTTAGAAAACAAGGAAAGCTGTTGCTGCAGTTCGGGAACAGATCAAAGGCCGGGAGCACCCCAGGAGTGAAAAGAGTAGCTGATAACAGGGTACAGTAACAGAGCTGATACATGGGTGCGACTCAGCCCTGAAGCACCTTGCCGGTGCAGATAGCGAGCCTGGGAATGAGTCACCCACAGATCAAATGCCTGTAAATGGGACAACCCGGCTGTGCGTGCCAGCAGGCAGATGAGGCAGGCGAAATCCAAGGCTTTAGGCTCTCGCAGCCTCGAAGAACCTCTTAGTGCTTCTGAAAAATTAAGCCTTGTGTTGGAACCAGAAATATTCACATGCTTCCGCCCCTCCTGCAGTCCCACCTGCAGATCCCGAAGCACTGCACTGAGGCCTCCCACCCAGAACTGAGTCCCAGTTCCAGCTGCCCTTCGGCCAGCGCTTCATAATCGGCATAAAATGTCAGGATCTGCCTGAATGAGAGATGGAGAAATCCTGTGAAAATGCAGCCGAAGCAGTGGTAATGTTAAAAACATTCAAAAAGGGAAAGAGGTTCTTCCATCAGAGCCCCTCTGCCTAAATACCTCCAGATTTTTAGTCAGGATAATGGTTTTCACCCCTCTCACCTCCCAAGTCCTGCTGGTGCCAAGCAGCTGCAGTGTTCTAGTACAAAACCCTGGCAGTAGGAGCACAACTTTGGGTTTCAAAATCACTGAGGGCAAACAAGGCAGTGTTTTGATCAAGAGGAAGAGGTGTCCTTTAACAGCAGGAGAGGGTTAGGGACCAATCTTTAATATAAACCATTTTTTGGTGCTGCTTTAACCCCAGCACCATACAGGCCCATGCTGCCATGGGATGGAGCAAAATAAAAAATAGAAGGCACCAGATCTGTAAAATGGTTTTCATTTAGTGATTCTCTCCCTCAGACTCCTTCCAACCTTTTCTGTGTTTCACTAATTAGATCTTTAAAAAAAAAAAAAACAAACTGCAGCTTCACAGACTTGTTTCTCAAGCTTCAGTGCAGAATTCAGACAATGAGAAACTGAAGAAGCAGGTCTTGCTTTAAAGGTCAGCACCTAATTCGGAAGGAATCTGCAGAGGGCATGAAGCCAGCAAGGAGCTCCCTGTTGCTCTATCACGTTGCACCACGTTCAGTGTACACCAGGGAAATGCCAACTGCTTTTGTTCCTGGGTGTCAGATAAACACACACATCACGGAGAGCAGCCCTCCCCCTCAGAGCACTGCCTGTCACTACAGGCTCTGTCACCACACCCTCAGCCAGACTGAGGCAGTCTTTTAGTTGAGCATATCCCATCAGAGTTGGATTTGCTGTGCTGTTTTCTACCTGCCTAAATAGCCCCCATGCTGTTCCCCCACCACAGTCAATGCGTGTTTGCAGTGATTTCATGCTCCTATTCACAGCTTTACTGATTCTCTAAGTGTTCGGCTGGTATCACAACAGCCAGGACACTCACGGTGTCGCACGTCTCCCTACAGCAGTGCGATCACATCAGTGGCTCCGTGACACAGCACTGGGGGAGCCCTGCAAGGGGACCAGCAAGCAAGGCTGGGACAACTCAAGGACAAAATAAAAGCACCCAAAAGCTACCCTGTAAAACTGTGTGGTGCCTCACAGACTTGTTCAGTGCAACAAGAAGTCTCCATTTCAGACTGTTTCACTTCTAAAATGTCACTGCCTGAGCCCGTCCCTGCACAAAAAGGGCTCTACAGTCAACTATTACACCGAGTTTCCTCAGCTAACTTGGCTGCAGGAGAGAGTGAGCATTCATGTGCCTGCCCCTGGGTGGGTCTCTCGGGGTGCTGCTGCAGCTTGACACTGAATATCCTGTTTGTATCGTTTCTCCACTTCACCAGCAGCTCAGCCAGAGCCTCTCCAGCATCAGAAATAATTCTGTCCTTGCAGCCCATCTGTAACTGAACTCACATGTCAACACATCATTTATCTAAAATGATGGTGAAGAGCTGTTACCAATACAGGGAGAGAAATGATCTTTTAAAGAAGTGATTTTACCTACAACCACACACATTAAAAATGGATTAGTCATAACTGCAGGTTTTTTTCAGGGCTCCGTTCCAAATCTGACTCTACTGAATGGCTTCACTCTGCACTTCTGCATCTGAGTGCTTTCAACTTGTTTTAAAGTTCAGCCTTAGCTTTCATTTCCCACAGCCTCTGAAGCTTGTTTCAGGAAGAAGTAACAACCTCTTTGCAGTTGTTTCATTTTCCAGCCCAGAGCTGTGGAGGTGTGTTGCGAGACCCACGAGTCGGTCTGAGCTGGAAACAAACGCACACAGTGAAGCAGAGGGGGCAGATCTGCTCAGCCCCTGGAGTCAGCTGCTCTCTCCTTTCAGTCCTGTTTCCCTTAACATACCGTTCCACTCTTTCCACGCTCACGTCATGCTGCTTCCATTCAAGGGAAACAGTATGAAACTTCATTTTTGTATTCAGGAGGCCAGCGGGTACCCAGCTTGTGCTGCAGAAAAACGGTCACGGTTCAGCTCCTGTTCCCTTTGGACACTGGAATAACAGGGAATAACTTGCTGGAGGAGGCACAGCAACACCACGAGATCTGTTCACCTTCTTTCCCTTTCAGTCCCATGATGGTTTGTAGCTGTTGCAAAACTTTGTACACGTTGAGGAGCTACTGGTATCCCTCCATCCCCCAAAAGGCTTGTTAGATACCCATCTTAAAAGCACTGTGTTAGAGCTAAATATTGTAATTATGATTACCAGTGTGCACGAGTCCCAGCTTGAAACCATGGGAAGCTGCCTCTTTGCAAATCACTGCTGACAGCAGGCAAAGCCTTGGCTGCTGCCCCAGCTCAAATCTCCTTTTTCGATGGACAAAAGCTGTGAAGGCAGCAAAAATTCCTGTCATAGACGAAGTCTAGAAGTGTGTTGCAGGAATCTGTCAGCTGGTGCTTGTGAACAGATTCACACACTTCCTGTGTTTGCTAAAATCTTTGTTTTGTGTGAGGCAGCACAGCTACCTGAGGAGTCAAAAGCATCTGTGCATCTTTGTTATTCCTTCATTTGTTATTCCTCCATTGCAGCTGTACCTTGGAGGGGGGTTATATAGTTTTTCTCTACACAAACACTTTGAACCCCTCTGCTAAAGGCGACCAAACACGATTCATCAATATCTACATATAAAAAATGTGATTTTCAATAACTCAGGGGGATTTGCACTATCTAGTTCCCGAGGCACTTCCTTAAAATCCACCTATTACATTAAGCTATAAATAAACTAGAAACAGGAAACTGGAAGAGACTGGGTGGGACAAGGAACACAAGGAAGGAAGGAAGGAAGGAAAGATAAAGTCATTCCAGAAAACCTAAATTAATTCTTTGCAATACTATACAAATGCTTGGTTCTGCAATATCCCAGATACTGTTTTTTTGGTTTGTTTTGTTTTTTTTTTTTGGATAGTAAAGATATCATACAACTCCTTGTGTGCTTATGTGCTGCAGAGTGGTAGAATCCTGTCGTTAAATTTTGTCCTGCTTTCCCATGTTTAGTCATTATTTATAAACAGCAAGTTTTAGCTCATGCTAAGCTTCCCTCAGTAATATATTCCTATGGTACTTCTAACAAAATATGAGAAAGATACTCTTCTAGGCTGAGTAAAACATACACATGAAATTGAAGATTTGGTGGCAACATAATGAACTTTAAATTCCCTTCTATCAAAATCTCTGAGTATTTATGTAACAATCATGGCTAGGACAGTACAACAAAGAGGGAAACAAAATCAGGGTGGCATTGGTGTTTTCCAAGAACATGAGATTTTTGCTGGAATTTCCCAACAGCTGTAAACAACAAGGAAAACCTCCAAGTTCAATAAGGCAGAGAGTCACTTCTTAGTTTGGCTGTGAGTGTATGTTCCACCAGAACAATAGAGTTGTTTCTCTTTGAGGGGAAACACTGCATTCACTGTTTAAATAGCAAAAGAGCTGTAAACACAGGACAGGCTTTAAAACAAGCTCATGAAGAAAAGCGTGAAAGCATTCTCATAAAAAAGACAAATGATTCAAACACACCTACTGTAACATTTCTGCAGAAGTCATTGCAATTGTCCATCACACTCTATTTTTGGTCTACCTGGCCACAGCATGGCCAACCCCGGCCAAAAGGCCAGGTTCGATGTCATAGCATGACCACTTGCCAAAACAGCGGTTCCTGTTCAAAAATGTCTCTTTTCTGTAACACAGGAGTTCTCATGTCAGACACGCCTCAGGATACACAATATGACGCAGTCAGTAGACAGCAACTCCTTTCCACTTGGCAATGCAATCAAATAACTGTGTGTCATATCTAACTGGCAACTACACAGGCACAAACTCCAAGTTATCCAAAGCCAGATCCTGAGGATATTTGCTCCCCCCTTCAGTTTATTTCCTTCCCTTTTCTCACTGCAGCTCCTGGTGCCCCACCGAGAAAGAATCGCTCACTGCTTTCGTTGTTCTCGGACGAGTTTGCTCTGCTTCTCCCTGCAGCTTTTCTAGATGTGGCAATGCACGAAAAACATTTGCAAACTGGGACTTCCAGGCTGAATAAGGTCTAGAAAAGGATGCCCCCATTCCTTCACTAAGCTGGAATGGGTGATCTTGTCCTTCAAGCAGTCTCAAGAGAGATGCTGTCAGTGAAGTCTGTAAAAAATGCTTTGAGGATCAGCACCCCTCAATGTCAGTTATGGTGAGCTGCTGAGTCCAGGTGTTATTCTCACATATTGGTAAATTCAAATTCCCTCCAAACTTCTTTCAGGACAGCTGGACTACAGAGCGTAAGGATCTTAATGTCAAATCCTCTCCTTCCTTAGTCACTTGGGATTACAATCAGTTCCTCCATCACTTGTGTAGCTTTCATTAATTAGCTCAGCACAAATTTACAGGAGCACTTCTTGAAATAAATCTTGAAATAAATCTAACAGCAATAATGACATCTAATAAATTTCTTACTTTTTCCTAATAACTTTTCTTGCATTAGTAGGAAAAAATGATGCCAACTGACTTCATCAGGCTGTGAGGATTAAACCATTATTTATAATATCCTTTAAAAATGAGAAAGTGTCATTTAAATGTTAGTCACATGAGTAAGCAGTGAGTCAATATTCTGTATATTAACTGAATGCATTTGAAGTGCTGGAGGTTTTCTGAAGCCTGCCAAGATTGAGCCATGACAATTTCTTTTATAGCTGGAGATCAGCCTGGAAGAAAGACCCCCCTAAGATCCAGAAGGTGAAGATCAGAGTCACATGCACATTATCTCCATTCCACTGAATGTCAGCTTAGAGAAAAAAAAATCAGAGAGGATTGAGCAAGACGAAGGAGCTGTGATTACCTTCCAGGAAAGTAAATAAGGAAAATGAGATCACTGGTGCCATACTGCAATCTAAAAATTAATCCAAAACCTGCCAGTGCAACAGATTGATCCATCAGTTTGTCTTCTTCAGAGACCAACACCGAGCTCTGAAAGTTCATGTTAGAGACCTAAATATTGCTTGTGTCCCCTACAATTGAAATTTTATTTTATGCTGAATGTGATTTGTTTCTGAGACATCAGACAGGGGATTCTGGATTCCTAACCCCAGTGCCTTCAGTGGTGTCAACCACTGCTAATACAAAATAGCTTGCCCGAAAACATGAGCCTCCGAAACAAAATATTTATATGCAGATACCAGCACGGATCTTGACAAATCTTTTATCTGTTTCCTCCTTCCTCCTGACTTCTCTGGACACAGAAAACACATTGTTACAATGAGGTAATAAATTTCCCCTGGGAGAGTGCCAGGAGATCCAGATCTACTGACTTCTGTGCAGTACAAGAGTTCACCAAGTGTATTTAAGCAATATATACAACTTTCTCTCTGCTTTGGGCAGTAGAATTTTTTTTTTCCTCATTGTACTTGGCTTCATTCTGTATACACAGAACGGTCTGGGTCGGAAGGTACCTTAGAGATCATCTAGATCCAACCCCTGCCATGGGCAGCGACTCCTTCCACTGTCCCAGGTTGCTCCAAGCCCCATCCAACCTGGCCTTGGACATTTCCAGGGATCCAGGGGAAGCCACGGCTTCTCTGGGCACCCTGTGCCAGGGCCTCGCCACCCTGACAGGGCAGAATTTCCTCCTAATACTATATGCGTAAAGAATTCAATTCCAATAACTCCACGGTGTGCTCCTGGGAGCCAGAGCATCCTCCCAGCACTTCCACTCCACTCCCAGCCGCCACTCCAGGGGTGGGAATTGTCGGCAGAGGCCGGGAGTTCTCGTGGCCATGAAAACCGATCCCATTCCCTCAGCCGAGGGCACAGCTGCCCCGCCAGCCCCGCCGCTCGCCCCTGCGCCCCAGCACCCACGGGCTGCGCTCTGCCGCCCGCCGGCCCTGTCGTGCTCCGCTATGACCGCGTCACCGCCGGGCCGGCCATGCCCCACGGCACCTGCACGCTGAGCAGAGCCGTAATTAACGGCGGCACTAATGGCACCGGCAGGAGGCCGGCCCTGGTAGCCTATCCCGGGCTGCCCATCCCCGACAGCCCATCCCGTGCAGCCCAACCACGGCAATCCGTGGGACACCGCCAGGTCCCGGCGCCGGTCCCGGTACCATTCCAATAGTGGTCCCGGTCCCCATCCTCAGTCCCTGTCCTGGTCCCCATCCTCGGTCTCGGTCTCGGTCTCGGTCCCGAGCCCCATCCCAGTCCCCATCCTGGTCCCGGTCCCGGTCCCGATCCCGATCCCGATCCCCATCTCCGTTCCCATCTTGGTCCCGGTCCCGACCCCCGTCCCCATCCCGGTCCGGGTCCCCGCTCCCCTGACAACACCGCCCTCACGTGCCCCCTCGGCCACGCCCCCTTCCCACGCCGGTCCATTCATCCCCCACCACCTCCCCCCGTCACGTGACGCGGGCCCGGCGGGTGCTCCCGGCCGGGGCTTCGCCGCCGCTTCCGGGCCGGGCCGGGGGCGGGGCCGGGGNCGCCGCTGCCGGGTCCCGGCGGGCGGGGGTCGGCCCGGGCGTGGGGCCGGCGGGACCCCCCCTTCACTCCCCGGGCGCGGGGCTCCTTATCCGCCCCCATTCCCAGCCTGCCGCCCGCCCGGCGCGCTCCCGAGCCCGTTCCCTGCGATCGCTGCAAGGTGAAGCGCACTCAGGGTTTTCCTTGGCATTCCAGGAATGTGTGGCTACCGTAGGGCTCTGCTTTTCGCTCCCCCTCTTGTGCCTTCTTGCATAATCCCGGTGACTAAGGGCTGTCTGTTGTTTTTAACTGTTTGCACAATGTGAAGGAAAGCGCAGTGTGGGTATGACTTTACGTACAGTTTTATTTGGATAAGCTGAGCGTAAGTTCTGAAGTAGGAACGCAGTGAGGTCAAATGTTTTTTCAAAACAGAGGTTTAACTCATAACTTAGGGCCGTGATCAGAAATAAAACTGAAGTGGATAGAAGTCTGGAGAATATCAGCCTTTCTCAGGTTCTCTGCTTCCTCCTTGTTTGCCTTTCTCTCTCTCTCCCATCCTCTTCCAGAGCTCTGAACCCTTCAGCCAGCAGATACACCCATGGTGCTCTCCTTGCTGTCTGGAACAGTCTTATAGTGCTTTCCTATAAAGCCTTCTCCTCCTCCTGGTCTTTTCCCCAAAACTTCACAGAGTGCTCATAAGAAAAGAGCTAATTAGTAGCACACCCCCCCCCTCCGTGTGATGCCAAAGGGCCACCTTGCATAGTCTCTGTCTCAAGAAGTGGTCAAGAGCAGATGCTTAAGCTCGTGAACAAAACCACGGGACCTTGTGTACTCTCCCAGGCTCCAGTGAAGAGTATCTTGAGGGTTTTCTGTGCCAGAGAAGCGCTCCTTTTCTGTGCATGCATGTGTACGTGTCTATAAATACATTTATGAAGAATCCATGGGCGTATCTGGTGCGTAACTACACTTGCACAGATCATCTGTATCCGTAGCCTCAGCGTATTGACGTCCAGTCCTGCGGAATAAAGATAGGTGATCCTGCTCACTGAGTTAACTGGGTTAGATCCTGAGCTCCTCTAAGCTGCGGATGTGTGCTTGTGGAGTAAGGTGATCCGTGGGATGGCACGTGCGCTGCGCAGAAGCGGAGCCGCTGTTTAACTTCCCTGACTGAAGCACCAGGGAACGGGTTTCTAACCTTTCCTGGGAAGGATTGAGAGTGAATGAGAGTTCTCGTTGGCGTTTAGGATGTAGTTATAGTTGGGACAGTCTGGCTTGTCAGTGTGACATTTCAATAGAAGCTGTCAGTGTAAACTTCAGAGAAGCGCTTTTTTCCCTGCTCTTGTTCCCATTACAAATGGCACTTTGACAACCCTCAGAGGATTCTCCCGCCCCCCATTATTTCATCCTGTATTTCTGATCAAATTTACTTACACTTTGTAACAGTTTCCTTTGCCACTCACGTTCTTGTTTGCTCTGACTTGTGTTCTTTTTAACCCACAGGAGGGAAGACAAAACATTTCAATGTAGGTAAATCCCTGCACAAAGCGGCATTTCAGAAGGATTGAGGTGTCTTGGTACATGAAACTTTATATAAATTCATGCCTCAGTTTAGTAATTTGATCCATTTGCATATGAGCATCTGTCAATTCCAGCACGTGTATATGAAACAGTGTTTTTGTAATAAAATAGTTATATCTATAAAAGTCCTGAGATTGGAATTGCTGCCTGTGCATATTTGTCTAACACTGCAGTACAACTTAACAGCTTTTGGCATACATTTTATGAAAGGGGGAAAGTGATATATGATCGGTTCTTGGGGTTTTTTATTCGTCAGCTGTAATCTAGCATTACATTTAATAAGCTACAGCTATTCTTTAAGAGGTTAATCAGTAATTAATCAGGTTAATCAGTAGTTTTCCATTCAGCAGAAGCTTATGGCATATGAAGCTGTGCAGAAAGCCATTGCAGAAGCAGCTATATTATTCATTGTAGTCATACACATTATGGTGAAACATATTGTACCCCATGCTGTCTTGTGGTAATTCAGATGTTATTTCTGGTTTTCTTCCTCTCAGTATCATCTCTCTTTCTAACAGCTCTTCGAGCGTGTATTCCTCCTTCTCTTCATAATACCAGTTTTAACTTTTATTCAGTGGGGAGGAAGTGGGGTGTTAGATTTTTGGATTTTATACATCAGCAACAGGAGATAAATCACAGGAGAAGAATTCCTAGAAATTTTCCCCCAAGTAAAATGTTCAAGTCTAACACTTCATGAACAAAAGTTAGGATTAGATGTTATAATTTAAAAATAACGAGAATGCTTCAGTCATTCTTCAAGACATGTGTAACAGGTCTGTACTTTGAATTTACATGCTTTTTTTGGCTGAGCACACTTTAGCATGCATATAAGAATAGGTCTATGAATGATTAAACACTTTACATTTTCCCTAATCAGTAATGAATCCATTATGTTTGCATATGCTTATTTGGTCTCTGTTACATAATGTTAGAATCTGTTCAACATTCATGTGGATCAAAGAAAGGCTTGTCTAGTGGTTTTCTTTGAGAAGAGCACAGCAACCAGATACATATCATACTAGTTAAAACATGTTTTCTTTAGATAAGGTTTTAAAAATCAGTGTGAATCCTCTTTCAGTGGTCCAGACTGATGGTCTTCAGGGCTGTCTGGAAGTGTTAAAGAAACTTGAATTCAGAGTAACTGGCCCAGAAGCAAGATAGCTGGTGTGAGCTGGCTCAACATATGCCCTGTGCTTGCTTTCTGTGTGAGGCTTGAGATGAAGATGTGCATGAATTTCAATTTCATGAGGTTAAAACTTCACTTTCAGCCAGCCAGTGTTTCCCAATTGCTTCAGTTTTAGGTTAATAGCTGCGGTGTGCCTCTGGCATTGATGCTGGTAGCATGAGCACACTTAACTCATCCAAAGGAAAAGGCCAGACAAACTCGGAAATACGAAGGGGGCTTCAGTTCATTTGTGCAGTCTTCCTGAAACCGCAGGAAGTTCAGCTTGAGGTTTACAGCTGTTTGGAAGTTTTGCCCTTCGTAGCACCAAACCACACTGATAGACTGAGGTCACCTGCTTTTCCAAGAGGTAACTTTGTGTGTTTGACATAATTTCTATGTTTATGTCTGTTGACAGAAGTAAATCTGGTAAGTGCAATTTGGCAAGAATGTGGGATTTCTGTGTTTATTCCTTAGGCAACATGCAGATTGTCACGGTGCGATTCTGTGCTGAGGGAGGCGGGTGAGGGATGCTATGCTCATCTCTTCGTCTGACTGACAGATAAGCTGTTTTATGAACTGCTGCTAAATCCTTATAATTTAAGACAAGGCTATAAATGAGTGCGATGACAACGTCTGTCAGTGTGTCCATGAATTGCCACAAGTGCCACAATTGCTGGCTTTAGTGAGTTTGAGAGGAATGGGATGGAGAAGTGCAGGCTAAACAAATGTGGGGAGTGTGACCAGAGAACTTGAAATTGTGGGGAGGGGCAGGTAAAAATATTAAACATATACGAATGGTTTGTATAACCTTCACTAGAACAATCTTAATTTACTTTTAAAACAGCTTCTGAGAGCCATTACTATGACCTTTTGGCTAAATTGTGATGAACAGATTATATTACCCTCCGGCTATTCCTGTCCCCTTCAGCATGTGCTCTTTTGATTTATGTTTTTTTAGTTGAACTGGATCAAAAGCTCATACATGCCAGATTTTACTAGGTAAGGTTTATAATAAAACTTGTCCAAGATTGCTTTTGAGGTGCTGTTTGACCGCAAGAGAAAGGATTTTGTGAAAAAAACAGGCCAGCGACTGTAGTGAGTGCCAGTGCCAGGAACATTCTCACTAGTCATGCTGCAGAACTGTGGTGTTCAAACCCTACCTCTCCTCATTATTAAAGCTCAGGACTGAAAGCAGTTCTGCCACAGATGTGCTGCGTCACGGTGGGTGTGTAGCCTAACCTCTGATTTAGCTTTTAATGTGTGAAATGAGGATAATGGGGTGTCCTTTATTAAGAGAACCGTGGACGTTAGGCTTGTGAAGTTCTTTGATCTTTGAATGGAAGGAGCTGTATTTATTTAAAGACAAAGAAGGTATTTAGCCTCCAGGCAAATGAGGTGGATTTCACGCTACAATTCTGCACTTTTAAAGTCAGTCTCCTCTCTTGTAAGTAGTCTTGAGCTTTGCAAAAGTGAGTATTTCTTGCATTCTCATGTGGAAGTTTTACAGTGTGGCTTGTCTACGAATTGGCCTTGTAAAACAATTAAGCAATCAAATAAAGCTCTGTGGTGGATTCTGGCATTGAGTCCCTGGCTGGATGCCATCAGAATGTCAAGTGGAATTAGTATTTTAGCACTCCTGGTTTTCAGCATCACTGTTTTCAAAAATGAGTGGCCCTGGTGTGGAACCTCTTCTTATATTCTGGTTCCATTAACACTTCCTTGAAAGCATTTGAAAGAAAACACTCCGGGTTTCATTCTTGATATAACACAGACTAATAGAGATACTACATGAAATTAGGGAAGTAAGGGTGATACTGAGAGGTGCAGCTGGTTAATTTTAAATATAAGCTCTGTTTTGAATAACTCACAAAGTCATTATCATGTAATGTGATCGTTGGAGTAATTGCTGGATTGAGAGGAGCACTCTGTAATTACTGTTCATTGGTGAAGGTGATGCCTGCAGGGTCAGTGAAGGTGGGAGACAGCTCTGTACAGCCAAATTCTCAGCTGGGCAGGAAGTGTCTCTGGTATAATGTCCTCTGGAAGCATTTTCTGGTCATCTTCCCAGTTTACAGTGCTATTCTATGGCAGCTGTTTAATAAGGAAGTGAAATTCTGAGGAAGAATGAGAATAAAAACAAATTAGCCAGTGTTAGAAGTTAATTCCAGCAAATCATTTGGATTGCTTTTGGATTAAGGAACAGTAGCTCTTTGTATGAGGAGGGTAAAGAGGAAGTGCCTGTTTCTTTCGTAAGCTTTTATTTTGAAAAAAACACATATTTGTGCTGCTGTAGGAATAGCCTTTGGTATATATCTTTCAGGAGCCCAATTTAAAATTAATTTTAAAAGCCAGTGTTCCCACTGTTTCTTGCCACTTGATCCTCCTGCTCACTACTTTACAACAGTTCTGGCTATTCTGATGCCCAGCAAAGCGATCTTGAGAGGCATTTAAAGATTGTTCCATATTAGTTAGTCACAATTTTGGAATTATACACTGTTGAAATCAGCTGCTGTGTCAGTTTTGGCTTCTGTCTCATCAAGATACATCTGTAGAACAGAAGTATAGATGAGTGTTTCGCATCATTATCCAATTAATTTTCCTTTCTAGAGCCTGACCTTTGGTCACGCAAATGCTACAATAAATAGTTTATGTAGTGGTTTTTGCAGCACTTCTCTGTTAATTCCTGGTGTTTTGATGAAGGGAGATGCACTTAAATTTTAAGTACTGAAATGTTAAGCGTTTGTGATTCATTGTTTTAAAGCACGGTGTTTATCTGATATCACACCAGATTATTCTGAGTTATTTGGGAACAAGCATGAGGTTTTGTGCTTATGAAAATGCAAGGGTTGGGAGGAATAATGGTGTCAACTCCAAGTCTGGCTGTTTGTAGTTACACTAACAGAATAAGTTTTTAAATACATCCACAGACAATAGTGAAAATACATGGAAGATAAGTGTTTTCCTTGGTTCCTTATGAATGGCATTCCTAGCAGTGCTTTCCATGACCTCTCCCTCTCCTACAACTTGTTATCAGACTTCAAAATACGTTGCCAAAAGTGGTTGTAGTGAATCTCTGCCTCAGATTTCACTAGATACTGTGGTAGTAGCAGCATAAAAGGGCAGAGAGGCTCCTTGTATTTTTGAAGTTAAATGGAGGTTTTAATTCAAGTGCTATTTTTACAGAGCCTCGGTTGTTTTGTTTTGCTGTGATGCTCAGGACTGTGTTTATCTCTGAACAAGCAGGCAAGTACATCAGGGAGTATTGCCTGGTAACATCACACCATCACCCTGGAAATCAGGGAGAGAGTACAGCCCGTGTTTTCAGAAACTCTGAGTTAATTTTCAGCTTTGCTGAATTTATTTTTATTTTTCAAATTCGTATTGTGTTCTTATGCCCAGTCTTACACGGTTCTTGGTTGTGAGAGATGGGGGGCGGAGGAAAGATGGAGCCATAGGGGTTTTGTGGTTATAATGTGTTATAATCCTTTACAGCTACGAAGGGTTTAGTCTAAACATGCATCCGTGATGGCGTCCTTGTGCAACTCTCACTTAAGGTCAGTGTCTAAAACTTCCTGTGAGAAAGTTCACTAAATAAATTGGTTTTTTTCTTAGGGCATCTCTGTGATAGGATGAGAGTCCAGATCGATTTCAGTTAGGTGGAGACTGTAAAGGAGGATTTATTTTCCTTTAGTAGTGGACTGGTATCATTCTTTTATATTAGCATTACAAAATGCTAGCATTTTTTTCTTATGACAAGACTGCATTTGTTTGTGTAAAGTAGTCTATAGTAAACATTTGAAGAGCTTCATTTCTGTGAAAAAAGAACAAAACATCTGTGTATCTCACCAAAAAGCTTATCTTCTCTTTGCAGAACATAAAAAACAAAAACATTCCTATCTGTTGCTGCACTTAGAATTTTTGCATCCAGATGTGTTTCTCTGGATGAAAATTCAAGGGTGAGATACAGCATCTCTTTAGGACTTAAAACAGTTAAAAACTGTGACAATGCTTTGCAAGTAAATGCCTGTTTGACAGTAAAACATCCAGGAAATCACAGTGGGTTTTCTTACTGCCAGATAAGAAACATAATGTGGAAATTCCATACATGACACGGTTTTTTGACTCTTACTAATACTGACATATTCACAAGAGGGTGCTAAGCTTGCTCTTAGCAATGTGGGTCCAATGCGTTCAATCTGAGTGCAGGAACAGGCAGCTAGGAAATACTCTCCAATTTTGTTCCCTCATCTACCACTTACCAAGACTTTAAAGTTCTTTAAGCTTCTGGAGTACCAGTTTATAAAAAGCAAGTAGGTTAAAAGTATGAAAATGTGACAATTTTTTAAAGCATTCAATACCTTGTTCTTAGTGTTTATGTGTAAGTGCAAGGTGGTAGCTTGGAGTGATTTGAAAGGCTTTGAATTCAGTTCTAGGTAACAGAATATCCCCCTTTTAGGAGTTAATTAAAAGAAAAAAAAAAGGTTTGACATCCAGGAGTGAAAGTAAAAGCTGCTTTAATCAATATTCTGGCAGGTGGAGGGACTGTCAGGTCATGACTTCAGGATTCATAGCTTCTCCCACAAATTGATGGGCACAGTACATCAGAGCAGAGAAATGCTCTATTTTTATGGGTATTTGATGTCTTTCTCTCACCTTGCCTCCTGAGCATTGCAGTGCTGTGCGAACGCTTGTGCGTGGTGCATCTGTGCTGTGGCAGAGGGGAGCATCCCTGCTGACACTTGGCAGCTGGGGAAGCTGAACCACTGGAAAATTGATTTCTTTATGTTGACTATGTCTGTGATTAAAAGCTGAAAGGTGGACCTAAATTTTTTGTCTGCTAGTTCTGGCTTTACACGGTTTTTTTTTTTTTTTTCATTACTGCTTTTCAGAGCAGTTAAACTTTGTCCTGTTTGTAGGTACATAGTAACAAGGTTTTGTGGGGGGGTTTTTTGGGTTTTTTTTTTT
>VYZQ01025747.1:1440-14234 GCA_013400655.1 Mystacornis crossleyi | reverse complement strand
CCCCCCGCCGCCGCCCATTGGCCGGCGCCGGCCCCTCCGCCCCTCCCATTGGCGGCGGCCGCTGCCCCTCACGCCGCCGCCGCCGCCCGGGTCTAATTGCCGGGGCTGGGGCACGCCCCGCCACAGGTACCGCGGCGGCCGGAGCGGAGCGGTTGGAGTGTTGCTCGGAGTCGTCCTGCGGGAGCTCCGCGCCTTTGCTCCCGGGTGTTCGGCCTGGCGGCTGAGCCCCCTTCTCCCAGCGTGGCTCGCTCTTGCCTGGGGACCCCCTACTGCAGCCGCGGGGCGAGCTCGGCGGGGGAAGACCGGCTTTTGCCGTCGGGAGGAGGGACCGCGGCGAGCGGCCCCGCGTGTGCCCCCGGCGCGGGGCGGGGGAGTGATGAGCCGCGCATTGTTTGCCCTGTAGGCAGCGCCCGGCGGGCAGTGGGGCGGCGGGCCATGGGCTCCGCGCCTTTGTCTCCCGAGTGAGCCGCCCCCGCGCCCGCAGCGTCCCTCCGCCGCCCGAGCCCCGGCGACATGGACGTGACCGTCTCCGAGCTCCTGGAGCTCTTCCTGCAGAGCCCCTTGGTGACCTGGGTGAGCAGAGCGGGGTGGCGGGGAGCGAAGGGGCAGCCGGCAGGGCAGCCCTGTCCTGCTGGCGGTGGCTGTGTCCGCCCGCCATCCCCCAACCCCGCTGTCCTTCCTCCGGCAGGTGAAAACCTTCGGGGACCTGGGGAGTGGGGACCAGGACAACCTCGGCGTCTACATGGACCTGGTGGACGGCGTGGTCCTGAACAAAATCATGCTGCAAATGTGAGTGGGGTCGGAGGGCGGCAGACTTGAGGGGGGCGCGCCCCGGCCCCTCCCGCGTGTGTGGGGCTCCGGCGGGGAGGGCGGCCTGGGGCCGGAGCGATTTTCGTTTTGGTTGCTCTTCGAAATTTACAAAAAACTGGGGGGGGGGGGGGACGAAACAGATCTCATAACAAGNGGACGAATTCCGAACGAATCCAGTTCTATAAAATATTCTTTAACTTCTTCTTCTGGTCTTTTTGCGTGCTGTGTGTGTGTTTTTCCTTACTTTTTTTTCTTTTTTTTCCTCCCAGTTATCTCAGTTATTCATACATGCTACAGTGGAAGGTGTAGTGGCAGTGCAAAGAAGGAAATGAAAATACAGTATCATATAAAGCTTTACTGGGAGGGTTTCAACTGAACTTTGTCTACTCTTGCGCAAACTTCAACACTAAATACATAATTTGGAAGAAACCCTCGGTGCTCCCTCTTTCAGGTGGCATTGTAAGGCCATGCATTGAGGGAACTTAGAAACTGGTTAAAAGATGGAGTGCTGAAAATACCCTACCATCGAAATGAATCGTTGTTAGGACTTGTGCTGTGTTTTTAACCACATCCTTTCCTGTTGCTGATCTGCTGTGCTGCATGCAGAGCCTGACTGTTTTTTCTTTTCTCTGTATTTGCTTTTAAATATTCTGAAATGCATCTGAGAGAGTTTAGGGAGAAGTATTTGCCTTTCAGGGGAGGAGAGTTTAGAAGTCACTCAGTTTTGGCAGTTCACTCTCTTAAGTATCTGAAAACAACTGAAGCTCGACCACTGATTTGCAGTGTTAGTCAAAGTATTTAAATTAAGAATTCATCTTAGAATATTTTTAAATTTTGAGAAATAACATTAAGTGTGACAATCAATGCATCACCCACTCAAGTTGCCAAGTTTTGTTATCTTCTGATACCTGGCTGTTCCATATGAGAAGGTAATAAAATTTTCTTTTGATTTGATATTACCAACGTTTAAAATTCCCGTACTCACTGGTAGTGGTGCTGGTAAAGATCCATGGTTCAGAACAGAACCCAGATCAGCCAGCACACATGGAGATAACAAACTAGTGGTGTAAAATGTTAGCAGGGATAGAAGACTCTTGGAAAGAGAAGGCATAATGTCCAGTAATTTTTAAGGAATAATTACTCTTTTAGAAAAGATAATTTTCTGCAAATTAAAGCCTCAATAGGAACGTTTAGATCCAGGTTTGTAGCTTTCTGAGATGTGGGAAATTAAATTTTGATTTATGACCATTGTGTTTGGCACAGAGATGACCAACCAAACTGTCAAGGGATAGCAGCTGAGTTGGCTGCAGGTTTAACTAAACAGCAGTGTTATCTAAGATGTTTATTTAATTATATGAGCAATACTCTTATTTAAAAAGAAAAAAATAGCTGAGTTGCACTTAGTCACAAGTTTATGAAGTTACGTTTTCAATGACTGGCATTTTTATGAGAGCTTTATTAGGTGGTGTGTGCAAACTTAAACATTTGTAGTTGGCCATTGAACTAAGTCTAAGGAGATAGAGTTGTTAAAGTCGAGGGAGCAACTGAACAGTGGTCTGGGGACAAGGAGAGAATGATAAGATCCATAAGAAGATGGAAATAATGAAAACAAGCATATAGCCTGACTGAGTGCGGTGACACCAGTTGGCATTTTCTCTGATTGGATGTGATTATGAGAGATGCCCTGGCATGTTTACTTGTCTTAAGCAATCAGGTACATAAGTTGGTGGGGGTTTGGTTTTAATTTGTTTGGGTTTTTTTCCCAGCAAACATCTCTGCCAGTGGTGTCTCAGAAAGTGAAGTGTGGGAGGCACAACCACTGTGGAGTCAGAAACTGTCCCTTTATACACAATTGGGCCTTCCCCCCTCCTTTTTAGGCAGCTTTAGCAGTGCTTCTAATGGTGACTAAAGAGCTTGTAACCAAAAGGTTTGTACTGAGACCCTGAGATTGTTTAATTTAGGAAGGCTTGCCATTTTCTTTTTTTTAATGTATCCTGACCTAGCGAGGTGCTGACTAACCTTTACTTTCCCCTGATTTTAACTGTAGAAATTGCAATGCAATTACTGTTTGTCTGTAAGTCAGGAAAATCTTGCAAGACATGTTTCCACCCCACCAAGCTTTCAGAATTANCTAACCTTTACTTTCCCCTGATTTTAACTGTAGAAATTGCAATGCAATTACTGTTTGTCTGTAAGTCAGGAAAATCTTGCAAGACATGTTTCCACCCCACCAAGCTTTCAGGAATAAAAAAAAAAAAGTGTTTTTAAGAATTCTTGCTCTTCGTTTTTAAGTCCTGGTCCCTGAAGATAGCTTTCAGTGCTTGGCTGGAGATTGCTTCCCGCTGAAAGCGTGTCAATGAGGGCCTTTGATAAATCTAGAATTGGATTTTCCATGCCATGATTAGTGTTGATTGCTTGAAAGTGTAGGTGCAGACATGTACACACATGTAGAGAGTAGGGGGTGGCAGGGTGAAAGAGCTGGGCTCTTGATGTGGACAGCTGCATCATCACTTGTGTGTTATTTCACTTGGAATTTTTTTATCCTGCTTGCCTGGTTAATGGAACAGATATAACAGGGGTACACGAGCTTGCATCTAAACACCAGGTGTGATGCAGTACTTTGCTGCAAATCAATGTGTTTCTTTCTGTGAAGATTTTGAAAGCCAGATTCTTGGGAAATTCATTACTGAAAATACAATTTTTTTGCCCTGCAACGAAGCAAATTTTAAGTTTCATTCAGGGCAAAAAAGACAGGTGGATCTGTGAAGAAATCCAGATATACCTGTTGAGTGGAGATTGCTGAGTGAAAGTAAGGCTTTAGCTGTTGGAGTTGTTGGCGGGCTGTGGAAGTTCAGTCAGCCCCTAATTTCTGTTGTAATAGTTTGGATTTTTCCCAAATGCTGTCTGGCAACTTTGGGTGGAGAAGATCCCAGCTGCTTTGTGTTGCGGTGTCAACGTTTTTTAGGTGGTGGGTTCATCTCAGCAAGGCAGCTGTGTCACCAGAGAGATATGTGACAGCTATCTATCACTTTTCCTGCCTGCCAGGTGTCTGCTGGCTCTCTGACAGGAGGTGAAAATAGGGCTGTGCTTTCACTTCATCCTCTTCAGAAATGAACTGCCCCCGGGAATGCCAGCCCCGAATGAAATGTGGTTTGCTCAGGCTTGCCTAATGTAGCCGTGGCACAAGGGCAGAGGAAGGGAACCTGGCCTGTGCTTAGGCAGACTGTAGTCGGTCGGACACCAGCTGTTGGGCTTTGCTGGTGATCCCTTTGCTTACTGGTAATCTCTAAAACAAGCAAGACTATTTTTAAGAAAGTTGGGTGTTGTTTGGTTCTCAGTAGGGACACCCAGCTGTTAAACAAGTTAAATTTAGTAGCACAAGTCAGATAGCAGTGTTTGGTTTCCCCACTTAGATTTTAAAACAAGACAAACGATTTTTCAAATAATTCTGTTGTAAATGAGTGGTTTCCTTTGCCTGTGTCCTGCTCAAGTGTACATCCCAACCTGATCATGCATGAAGGACAACGTTGATTTTTGCAGACTTGCAGTGCTAGCTGAATGCTCTGCATAAAAAATGTTTGTAATCTTCAAAGTGGAACTGCTGTGTTTCAAGCTTTTGTTGCCAATGCATTTATGTGTACCAGGTTAATGACTTTCTCTGCAGACATACGTTAAAGAATTTTTTTCAGATGGCTGTGTGTCACTTCCTGGTATGAAATTAGCACATGGCGACACTGCATAGACTGCTTTCCGTGTTACAGTTGCAGCTGTGGCATAATACCTACAAGAATAAGCAAATATTTGCCTGATTTAACTGCCCAAATAAAACTTCCTATAAGAAATGATGTGGAGGTTTATGCAGGCATGTAAGTGTTTTCACGTTGGCTTGTTCTAATTCTTCTAATTGATAACAGACTGCTTTTCTGTCAAAACATGTAGCAAACAGCTGATAACACTGTATTCTTAACACTGTATTTGTGTTAAAATCCCCTTATAAAAATGCACAGTAAGAGGTTTTTCCATTTCAATGGCAGCTGTCATGGTTTGTGGTACCGTTGATCTGTCATCTTTAATTTAGACCACGTGACAGGAACAGCCACTGAGTGCCCGCTCCTTGTGGTTTCTAGCAAATGGTGTGAATACCAGAAGATTAGAGATGCGCATCTGTTTAAATTAAAATTTTAGAATCTTACTTAGAGGTGCATTTTTCCACCATTTCCTAGGCAATTTAGGAATCTGACAGCCTTGGTGGCATTGCCTCACTTGATGGCAGAGGAAGAAGTTGGGTGGTAGGAGAGTTAGAGCGGCCCCAGAGTGGTGTATTTTTGATTAGTGCCTTATCTGCAGAGCGAAGTGCTGCAGCATGCTGGGCCAGTCAGTTCCTTCTGCTGTCTCATAACCTTTGGCCCCAGCTTGAGGACTTACCCCTTGCTCATCAGAATGGCTTGCCAGAAATTGTAAGAATGGGGTTGTCATTTTAAAATTTAAATGTTTTGTTTTTGTGGTTACTTTTATTAACTAGTGATTTAAGGGATTGCATCTTCATGTGCTTGTGATGCTGGCCCCACACCTGCTGAGCTTGTCACTTGATCTGTCTCCTGACCCTTCCTTTCCTCTCTGTTCCTAGAAGAGTCATGAGCATGTACAAACCAGATGACTTCTTTAAAATGTTTAGGTGTCTTGTGAGGTTTGAAGCTTTCCTTCTGTTTATTTGGTTTGGGTGGGTTTTTACTGGTTTGTGGAGTACCTCCCTAAGTCACACCTCAGCCATGCAGTCTCAGTCTTATTTAGAGAACCTGTTTGATCTTGAGGGAGTAGGTGGTTTTCAAAAAAAAAGAAATGTAGTTTTCATTATATTTGTGTAAGGGAAAGACCAAACATCAAAGGACTGAAAAGGCATCTGAGGTGGTATTCATGGATTTTTCAGATATATCCAGACATTAACTTGTTTGGGTTACCTGGTTAGTGTTGCAAAAAAAAAAAAACTCTTTAATTTTCAACGTGATCGTTGGAAAGAGTTCCTTTCTATAAAATTCTTGATAAACAAGTTTACCATACAAGCAGTTGCTGTAATGTACAAAGTGTGGTACCAACAGCTCTGTCTCCTCTAGGATAGGGTTGTCTTTAAGCACAGAAAGAAGAAATGGAATCTTGCTTGTTGAGAAGGAATTGTTTTGTTTTCCTGCGAAGACAATCCCTGTGGAAGTTTGAAGTGTAGGCTGTGCTGGACTTCCACATCTTGTGCAGAGGGTCCTCTCTGAAGTGAGCTGAGGTGCTGTGTGAAGCTGGTTACACAACATGTTCAGAACACTAAACCATCGGGTTTTTGAGCTACCTTCTATTTTCAGAAAAGCTTTTAACTTCCTTGTGATGGAGAAGTGGCAGGAGTGCCAGAGCTACACTGTGCTGCAGCTTGGCTGCAGGTCAAGAGGACCCTGGGGTCAGTGGCATTAAGGGCTCTTGGAGCAATCAATTACCCTTAACGAAGATGATAGGATAAAAGCTCTTGAATTGCTTCTGAGGGCCTGGTCCTGCTAGTGCTTATGTTCTTGTAACACAGTCTCCACTGTTCAAATATGAGCAGATCTTGTCTAGGAAGTAGCTGTTCTGTGCCTTATGTGCCTTTGAAAACCTCATCCAAATCCTGCAGTTTCACTGCTGCAGCTGTTGAAGAAATAGCCTCTCCTTTCCTGTGGCTTGTCAGTGTGTTTTGTGGATTTTTGTCCCATTTTATGCAGTTCTGGGAAGGATTGTGGAGTAGTGACTGCTAGCCAGTCAAAGATCTCAATTCCTGGCCACAAACGTGGGACACTGTCAGACAGTAGCATGGCAGCATGCTGCCTACATGAGCTTTCACATGGAAATGAGAACTGTAGGCTGACTCTTCTGCTTGGCCAGCTTCTCTTTACTGAATGTTTCTTCCCTTTTAGCTTCCCAGTTTGCTGTCATGGCCTTGCCTAAAAAAGCTGTGTCCAGCTTCCTTTGAGGTTCAGCGTCTGCTCAGACAGTGCTGAAGGCAGGGTGCTGTCTGAGCTCAAGCCCAGGTGGCATTTATGCTTCTTCCTCGGTGTTGCCGAGGACCCATCCTGTCAAACTGTTGGGAGTATGGCTTCTGCCCTCCTGTATCTGAGCATCAGTAAAATGGAATACTTACTACAGATTTTACTTCAAAAGCTTGTTGCAGTTGCCTCTTTTTGTTGTTTGTTTCATAATTTATTACAGTACTAATCTGTATACAAAATCCTTTGCTGCTGGAAAGGCTGTGTAGTGTCTTACTAGTTTATGCCAGTATTGGTCATCCGTGCTTCACATTGCTTAAACCCTTGTACATAAATACCGTGTCTGATGTTGTCTGCTGTCCGGGCAGTTTTCTCTCATCTATGAAATATCTATGGTTTTTTTCATACTTAATCATATAAGCACTGCTTTCACTGAAGAGGTGCTCTGGCATGGCTGTGCATTAAAAAAAAAAAAAAGTAAAAGCTCTTTGACATACTTATGTAAACGTTGGCAGATATATTTTAAAAATAAATATTGGATCAGTTCCTCTTTTATTTCCTTGTCAACGCCCGAGTTCAATAGTTGGCCCTGGAAGAGCTGTGAATGGCTTAATTAACATCCAGAGCAGAGCTCTGGGAGGCAGGTGTTTGAATTGTGTAGGAGTCTTCTGATAAAGAGTCATTATCAGAGGGCAAACACAAAGCTTTGATCTGTGTTATTGGCAGATAAAGATTTTAGAGTTCCTTTTTTTGCAGTGTCTTAAGGGTGTACAGAGAGGATCTGAAGGTGTACATTTGTGTGACATTATTTGCAGCTTTTTTCCCCATCTCTTATTTTTAATTTTAGAAATAAAATTGCTTCAGGTACAATTTTGATTTGTTTTCTTTAAAATCAAACAAAAAACATAGCATGTATATGAGAGATCTAATTAGATGATATGGGTGTAATAAGCGCAGTATTCTTCTTTTCCCGTCAGTTTATAATACATCTGGTCTTTGCAGTTATTTTTTTACATCACTGATCAAGTATTAATACCCTCTTCTTGTCGTAAAACTCCAAAGCCAAGGAAGGCATGATAGTATTTCCTAGACTTGCCTTTATTTGAATAAGGAAAACCCCATATTATCAGCGACTGCTTTGATCTAGCTTGCACAAACTGGATATGCTCTTTTTTCAGGGAAATATGGGTAGGAAGGGAAGCTGCCCTGAAGTGCTGTGTGGGTTGCAGTAGGGTACTTTGTGATATGCAGGAAATACTGCCAGCTTACACGTAGGTGCAGAGGTAATGAGCTGATTCTATCACGAATTAATGTATATGTACCCTGCATAAGTGTCAGTGTATTTACTGGATAAACTTAAACATGTTATTGAGATCTTAGGTCTTAACACTAGTTTAATTAGTGATATTTTATTTTCTTCTTCCTTTTTAATAGAGATCCTCGACCAACCAACCAACGTGTCAACAAGCACGTAAACAATGACACCTATCTTCGGGTTCAAAACCTCACCATCTTGATCAGAAACATTAAGACTTACTATCAGGTGAGATTTCTGCTCATTTATCTGTGGCAACTGCTGTACGGTTTTAGCTAGTGCAGGGGATGGGGGCTCAGAGAAGCTTGCTGCAGGAAATGGAGGGGAAATTGTGTTTGTGTAAAAGTACTTCCAGCCATGCTCTCTCTTCTGAAAATGACAATACGGTTATCTGCTCTATCTATTCCTCATGGCCAGAGGCTGCTTCCTTGCCTTCCTCTTTTTTTTAAAGAAGTTTTGTGCTCAGACTGTCAGCGTTTGGAGATGCATGTACTAAAAGGGCTGTTTTGTGGTAGGGTTGTGGGTTGTGTATGTGAAGGAGTTTGCTGAAATGGAAGTAGTGTTTCTAGATACAAGACTTTTTAAAACAGGAAAAAGTTTTCTTAAAGGGGCTGCTAGAAAATGAAATCTTGATGAAGAAATATTTTTAACACTAGAATATCAACCTTCAATTGATAGGAAAAATAAATCTGTGCTAAGCTTGAAGGTAGAGTTCTTACGCTCTGTACTTTGGTGTTTAAGTAGCTGTTTGTTCAGAACTCCTCTAAGAGAGCAAAGTGCAAGAATGACTGCAGAGTTTCACAGTGCACTTGCTGCGTGTCATTCTTGAACTGTCAGTGTTCCTCTACTGTAACTGTGCTCCCCTAAAACCAGGGTGGTGACAGCTGAGCGCTTTTGCAGAGTTAGGAGCATGTTGGCTGCTGCTGGGGAGCCATAGCACAAATTCAGTTACTCTAAATGGAATTTCTGTATGCACACTGTGTATATTTGGACCTCTTAGTTCAGAGGTAACTGTTCTACTGTTTCCTTCAACACATCTTTTGCCAGATTTGAATGCTGTGCAGTATAAACCAGGCTGAAACCACTTAGGATTGTTAAAATGCTTCTCTGTGTGTCTCACTCATATAATGAACAAGCCAAATAAACTGTAGGAGTTGATATCAGTGTGTTTACCCTGGACGCTTCATCTTTTCTGTATATATAGAAGAGACTGTGTATTGGTTTTGTCTTCAGAATACAGAAGGGATGTAGAGTAGTGCCTTTCATGCCATTCTCTTCCAAAGCTTGCCTACTGCTTTCCCATGTGATTGCCACAACGCTGCTCCTGGACTTGCTTAGGGAAGTCAGAAAGACAGGCACTTGTGAAAAATGACAAAGTCAGATGGGGTATATGAGTCATCTCTGCAAGTTCCAGCAGCCTGCTAGGAAAATGAAGTAACTCAGGTTTGAGATGGTGTAGGGGAGGGTATCATGTATTTCTGAAGAAACTGCTCTGTGTCTCTTGTTGAGATCTAATGCAATGTTATGTCAGTCCTGAGACTTGTGATTTCTAAGCAGAAATTTCATTTGGTCATAACTAGAGGCTGAAGTTTGAGGTTTAGCGGGTTGGTTTTTTGTTTTGTCTTGTTGTTGCTGTTTGTTTCTGTTACTCAGTAAGTAGTTTAAATGTGTATGGAGTCTGCGAGAGAGACTAGTCCTAACCTTCTTTCTCCTTGCCTACACAAGATTCACTGTCTGAGAGTCTGGTCCTTCAGGTGTTGAGACTTCCATTCACGTGCCTTTATTTTCTTTTCTTGAAGCTGATACTCTGACCTCTTTTAAGGGTACCTGGAGAGAGATCAGAGTCAGGAAAAAAGAAAAGTGATTCAGAGTCATGTGTTATGTTGCTTGTTGACCTAGCTGTTGAGCTAATCCAATAAAGCTAGCAACAACTAAAATAGGTTAAGACACAGACTTTTCAATGAGAAACAGTAGCTGAGGCTTGCAGTAGCAGCTGTAACAGTCATGTTCCTATTGTAGTCCAGAAATTAAGTACTATGAGTCTTGCTGCCTGAGGACTTTATAACTGTATGTAAACAAAGCAGTCATGAGAGCTCATCAGTCTTTGTGTTTGGTCCTGAAAATGTAGTTACAACAAAGTTTAAAATAAAACGACTTTTTTGTGGTGATAACGTTATGTAAGAAACTTATTTTTCCTTGACACAATCACAGCTTCAGGGCAAATCCAGGGTCTTGATGCTAATCTGAGATTCCCTTTCATGTGGTGTGTGCAGCCGTCTACTCTTCATAGTCTGGGGGTAGTTGAGGCCATCTATGCTGTAACTGAGCTCTGTGAGAGATTGATGCTGAGTATAATGTTGCCTCTGTACTCGTGTCTCTGTTAGATGTTTGGAGGTTTTCTTGTCATTTAGGATATGATTTAAATAGGTTTCGCTAGGGTTTTTTTTAACATGCAACCAAATAGATGCTTTGGAATATTAGATATTCCTAAGAATTAAATATTGCTAGGCTGCTTCTCTCCTGAATATTAGAGATGTTTTTAATCAGCTGAAATTGTGGGCATTATTTGATGAAGTAGTATTAATATAGCCTAAGTTAAAGTGAGGATAGTGTCTTACTGACCGAAAACATGTTTGCAGACTGTGAGGGGAAAAGTTCCTGACAGGCAATAGGAACACAAATTTTCTGCCTCAAGAGGAACAAAAGCTCCTGAAACACAGTATTTGCCTTGACATTTCACATTCCTTTTGGCTTAATGGACCAAAGCCAAGTTTACTGCCTAATTGCTGAGTTTGGTAGACCAGGTCATCGAAAATGAAGTGGCATTTTCCTCATTTTTTTTCAAAGGACGCTGGTAGGTGTGAAAGAATAATTGCCCTTCTCTGTACTGGGCAGGAGCAATCAAGAATATTACACAAATTCCTGGTACTGTGAACAGTATCTGAGGAAGATGACATAAGTGCCTACTAAAATTAATGCTGATATTCAGAAGGTAGTTGACATTTCAAATCATGTAATTGTCCAGTCTATCTGTATCTAATATCAGATTTCTCGTGTATCTCTATAGCTGATTTCTTCATTAAAGCAGAATTCTCATTAATACAGATAATATTACTTCAGAAAACAAGGACAGGTCTGATCAAGAAGCACAGTTCCAAGTATTACAGTGTTGGCACTTTCCTGGTCTCAAAAACTGAGGGTTTCTGCTGGAAATAAGTATGAACAAGCCAGGTTATTGGTGGAATTTGGGTTTGATTTAAGCTTTAAAGATCAGCCCCTATATGTGCTTCATCAGACATAACTTGGGAGGGGTAAGTGCAATGAAGAGGCCTTTTTTCTGTTTGAATAACCTGTGTATTTTAGAAATTTGCTAACTGAATTTGTTCATTCACAGTTTTCTGAACAGTTGCCTTCTTGCAACTCTCAGCTGCATGAAATTATATTGCTGGTGGCTACTAAGAAAAACAGTATCAAGACTCTTGAAACAGAGGACAACGCTGGTTGCTGCAGGCTTTGGTGGTTTTTGTTGGCTAAGTAATACTTGTTACCAGTGGTACCATGCAACATTTTTGCATTTCCCACTCTCTCAGCAGTTGTACCTTTGCAGGCTTTTATTGACTTGAGAGGCCCCTCATTTGAAACCAAGCATATGACTCATTTTGCTGTGGGATTTTATGAGCATTCAAGGTAATGTCATTAATTGTATTTAATAATGGTTACACTACTGGTTCTCTGGAGAAAGGGCTGATCATAAAACCTCTGGAATTGGTGCCATATCTTGGAAAAGGCTGAACACAGCAGAAAGTTTTCTTTGCTCGTAGTGTGAATTTTATGTGACTCTGCTTGCTCTGACTGAATTCCAGTGCTTGGCTGTCTTTAAACTAAAAGAAGATGGAAGAAGAAAGCTAGAAAATCTGAAGGGTGTTAGCCTCTCCCTTTGCTGTATTGTACAGGATATTTAAATCCTGTAGGTGCTGCTACTTGAAGATTCCATGTAAGAGCAGCTGTCCTGATATCTGCAATGCTTGGATAATATGCTCATACCTGTACACTTTTGGAAGAAGCCTAAGGCAGGCTGGCAAGGGAAGCTTGAACTGGCTTTATTGTGCTTCCTCTGCTCATGTGTCAATCTTTGGGTTTAGTGTTTTTTCTAAGGAGATAAAAATTACTTTGATACCAGTTTATAAAAAAGGAGTTTAATAGAAGGGTCTGTTTTGATAACAGCTACTTTCCTAACCTTCAAAAATGCCAGCAAACACTCCAACAGTATATACTGCACTCTCAAGCAAAAATTCCTAGCATTTACATGAAAAACTTGATGCTGATGGAAGAAAAGAATGTGATGATCCCTTGGCTATGCCTGCATGGGTATGATGGTCACATCTGGAGTACATGGATGAGAAATGCTGTTGGAAGAAATGCTACAGTGTGGTCCCAAATGTATTTTTGTTACCTCTCTTCCCTGCAGTTGTGGCCACTAAATACCTAGCAGACAACCTTTCTAAAAGGTTGGAAATATCTCTTAATTAAAAAAAAAAGTTGTACTGAGACACAATTCTGAAAAGAGTTGTGACTGTGTGGCATGTGCAACTTCAGTAAGGAACTCATAATAACCCTTAGTACTCTCATTAAAGTGAAAGGGAGGTGGGTAAAGAGGAAGCAATTAGCTG
>VYZQ01025728.1:11732-22697 GCA_013400655.1 Mystacornis crossleyi | reverse complement strand
CCCAAAAACATATGGAATTAAACATATTACCAGTAGGCTGACATAGCTGACATTTTAAATAGAAAAACAGTTTAATTCATGTAATTCAGCAATCACTCTGAGTTTGATCCTGAGTCAAAAATTCAGCAAAAATTAGGAGTACTCAAGCTATAGAAATTCAATGCCAATTTCTAGTACTGCCTCTGTCAGAATTTAGAAATAAGATCCACATCTCAGGATTTCAGCAGCAGTTGTTGAAACCATACTACGCAAGAATGTCCCTGAAGAGGAAACGTCACATGAACTGAAAGCCACAACTATTTAAAATGTAACCTGTTGTGCAGGCAGACAATGGCAGACAACGCAGTACTGATCTGACAAACACTGATTTTAAATACTGTAAGGTGCTTCATCCTATTAAACTATAGCTTAAATACAAATTAACTGTTCAGAAAAGCAGGGGGGAAGATGGTTAGATCAGAGGCCCATTTAACTCAGTACCATGTTTCTGACAAAATAGAAAACAGTACCTCACCATGTTTTTGCGTGTTCTCAAGTCCTAAAAGAACAACATCTCCTCTGAACTGTAGGTGTCTAGAGGCACTTACAACTGGATTTCCATCAGCTGCTCTGGGGATCGTCCTGGGTTCTACCTGACTTTCCCAAAACTTTAAGTATAAGAAAAAAGCCTAGACCATTTGGACACATTTTAATGAATTACTCAGCCAAATACCCAAACCCCTTTCTCTGGTTTTTTCCCCTGTCCACAGCCTTCAGAGGAAAAATAGCCCTGTGCAGGGTGCACGAGACAGAATCCATGCACCCTCCAGCACTGCAGGTTCAAGCAGAGTCATGCTCAGCTTAATGCAAAACAAACACACGCTAAGAACGGGGTCTGCTCCAACTTCCATTCGACCCCAGCTCTGGTTATTTGATTCCCCATGCTGCACCCTCTGCGTGTGCGTATCAAAGTAGGCAAACACCACCTTCACTATTCGCTCTTTCGTTAAAATTGCTCTTTAAATCCTTCCCTTGTCCTCCTCCTCTCCCGTCCCTTCCTCCTGCACAAGCGACCTCCCCTGGCCCAGAAAGAACCTCGCCACAGCAGAGACGTCCATCCGTGCATCTGCCAGTACACGGGAGGTGCCAAATGCGTGCTGGGGTTACTGCAGGAGAAGAACCAAAGAACCTCCAGAGCTACAAAGCTGAGAACCCACACTCAGAAACAGGCCTGACTTGGCCCTTCGATTTACCAACAGCCCCTCCTGTCTGCAGCTTACAGGTGGGGCAGAGGGTTGGTGAAAAGAGAAACAGGTACAGCCTTCCAGCCTAAACACAGTTTGGCAAGAGCAGAATCCCCTCCCGCAGGGCGAGAGCTGAGAACGCCGGCCAGCCTCGGGGCCTTGGGAGATCCTCACCAGGGAACTCGTGCCTGGCTGGCTCTCAGTAAAAGGGACGTCTCGAAGGTGGCTACCATGCCCTGAAGTCCCTTTAACTAGTACAGAACACACTCCAGACCCGTGGCATTTCTCATTCAATTGAAAACAAAGAATCTGATTTTATCTAAATTAATTCCGGGGCTTCCCAGAATGAAGCAATTGTTTCTCTGACTTAACTCTATTTTAGTTAGTAGATTTATTCCCCCTAAGGCCCTTTGGAAGCTGGACTGAAGCATCTCTCCACTGTCAGTGTTACAAAAGAATGTCTGATCAGACAGAGTACTGAAACCAGAGCAGCAGCATGACCATCTCAACTGCACAACAAAAGAGAGGAGATGTAAGATAGGCAAAAATACTAAATTGTCCTGCGGTTTAGAACAGAGCCCTTGGACAGCTTGCTGCAGACTGGACTGTGCCAGTTTCAGACCGCATCATTTCTGACCTCATTTAACTTGTCTGACAAACAGGCTGCACAAAGAGTTAACAGGACTTCTGTGTCCTCCTGGAATTCTGACAATCAGACAGCTTCAGGTTTCCAGGCCGTACCTATGAGGCTATTGTCCAAATAACTTTTTACCCTAAAGACAGTGGCACATGCACATGAAAAAAAAAGGAAAACCAGCAAACTTACCTTTTATCTCCTTGTAATAGTATAGGGTTTTTAAAAATATATATCTTGCGTTATTATTTAAACATCTCTAGTTAAAAGCAAACTTGTTTTTAAATGGTTATTTGATACCTTCAATAATTAATTGGTTGTGTTTGAATACCAATTAAGATATGTGAACAACACTGATATTCAGTGACAGTCCATAATGAGACAGAACAGCATTCGAGGGGTCTTGCCTCAGGTCGGTGGCAGAATCAGCAGCACCTGCACATTGTTCCTGACAAACATTTGTCCAACACATTCACTGAGACCTACAGCATGGAAATTCTAAATATTATCCAGCCAATATAATCTTCTTTACATCCGTATCATGGTAAGTTTTTTTCTAACGTAAAACTTATGTTTCCTTTGCCTCACTTTAAATCTATTTCTTCTCATCTGCTCCACCAAACAGAAGAAGCAGCCTTCCCATTAGTACTCAAAAGTATTTGAAGATTCTATCTGCCTCTAGCACCAGTCTTCCAGTCTTTAGAATAAACATGAATTCATTCAAACTTCCCTCAGAGATAAGCTTTTAAAATCTCTTCAGGATAATCCCTGCTGCTCTCTGTTTCTCTCCAAACTGTCCACTACTTTCCTGAAAAGCAGTGCCAAAGCCCAGGGACCCCAGCCAAGCTCTCACTAATGCTGAGCAGAATGGAAAGCGTGCAGTGCAGGCTGCAAGCCTTCCCAGAGATGCCAACGTCCAGGATCAGGGAGCCATCCCCAAGAGCACAACAGGAAATTCCAACAAGTTTCCAGCTCCACTCTCCAGCAATCTGAGTAGCAACAGAGTGGTTTGGGTCCGGCTTCTGTCTCAGACATTTCTACCTCTGCAAGAGAAAGCTGCCTGGGAGCAGCTGGGTGGTTCTCTACTCACTCCACGCCTGCTCTCACTCACAGGAATTCCTTTCTCCATGTCTTACATGATGAAAATGCTCCAAAGCTTTAGTAACTATTTGTGACCTACAATATCCCATACAATTACTCAGCTAATTAATCACGATGAACCTCTTTCAACCAAGTATATATTTATTAAAAAGAAAAGAAGAAGAAACCAAAAAAACCCCACTTGCACGAAACAGAAGCCATTTGTTCCCAGAACTTTATTCAGATTGCATTGCTTTACACATCTTACTTTACTATTTTCACATTTACCTTTCAGTACACAAAGTCTGAATGTTTCTAGGGCTTACCTTTCTGTGTTCAATTGAAGGCTGTGGGACGACAAACTGAAATCCCAGCACTGCGAGGGAACTGAGAAGTCTGAAAAGGCAAACAGTGAAGCAGAACAGATAATTACTACTAATACAAACAACACATCTACAACACATTACAGGGCTTCACGCTGCCAAGAAAATATTTAGATGTTTGAATACAATTGCTAACCAAAGCAGACTCACTAAACCATATGAAATGGTCTTCTCAGATTCTGCTCCCAGCAGGCTCATACCTGAGTGTATGAACCAGGCTCATACAGAGATTTGTCCAGCTCTAAAGCAGAAGTGAACCAAACAGAATCCATTGATAGTATTTCACATAACTTCATGTTTAAATTAAAAAATTCCTGGCAGTGCATGTTTTAACACCTCAGCATTCGGTGTCAGACTGACATTTGCTTTGCAAGTTTTCTGAAGTGCTAACAATTCCCCCGTCTGTGGACCACGTCTGCCTCTAGCTCTGGCTCCTCATTTCCAGGTGAACACTCCACCTCCAGCACACAGGAAACAGAAAATTGCCAAACGCTTCTGAACACTGAATACCCCAATGGGCACAGAAGATGGAAAGCAGCGGGGACAGCCCACCAGAGACTCAGGATAAGCAGCCCAGCATCACCCCAGTCCCCACATCTTCAGTGTGAAAGAAGTCATCATGGGAACGAAGCCCAAACAAACTGTTCTGTCAGGCCTCACCCCTGCAGTGACTCCTCGGAGCCTGTCACAACTCAGGCACAGTTAGCTCGGTGTTTTGTTTGCCATAATTTGCAACAGAGACTGGTTTGTCTCCGTCTAACAGGCCCCTTCACCAGAAAACGTGGGCAGGTATGACAAATATGATCAAGGTGTCTTTATTTGTATCAGGAGTTTGACTTTTCAGTCTACCAAGAGTATGTTTCAGACCCTCTATAAGGGGAAAAGCTGCCAATGATTTGCTGCTTTTCAATGCAGAAGTAAAACTGATGGATTTGGATAAAAAATACACCTCTGCAAACTAATGGACCAGGCAAAATCCAGCTGCATTTTCTATTCACAACTCCTTCCTTTGCTACCTACCCAGAAACCCTTTAAATATTTCTTACTGTTTCAGATATTCTGAAACATACCTCCTAAAGAGAAAGGGTTTTTTTTTAATACTAAGCATTTCATTACCATCAATACAAATATTCTTCTGCTAGGGAGAATATTCATCTTGTGTTTTCTGTGTTTGTTCTTGCTAACATACTGCAAAAGGAGCCACTAAGTACGTATTGATTGCACACGGCATACACGGTCTATCAAACATCACCTCATCATTTATGCCCCTCTCTATCAAAGCAATAAACCAGTTAAAGGCTAGGAAAAGTCGTAACTTCTTTACTGCCACATCAATTTAGGAAAAAAAAAAAAAGAAGCCCTTTAAAAAGTGTGTTAGAAGGAAGTATTATTTCACAAAGCTATCAGTTGTGATAAAACAAAGAACAGTGGAGGTGGCTGAAATCAGAGCCACAAGAAATCACAGCAGGAATCAAACGTGCAGTTCAGAGCAGGGCCCAACCACACAGGGGTAGATAGAGCCAAAGGCACAAATGAATAAACTGATTTGTAAAACACACCTGAAATCAAAGGCAGAAATAGAACTCAGACCACGAAAGTGCAAAATTACAGCATCGAGTCTGTCTGCAGCTCACCTGCCTACCTCTTTTCCAATAATTTATGTGACCCCCCAATTCTTCTCAGTGAAAAATGGCAAGCATCTGAGGAGGTGGAGTGCGGTGTCTGACAGGCCCAGCCTACATCCTCTGCAAATTGTATTTAACGTCCTCAGAACCCTCCTACCCGCCCCTGCTCCCTATAATCCCTCAGAGCATGTGAGAGAAAGTTCAGGCGTTCCGTAAGGAAATGAATGCTTTCATCCCCAAGGACAGGATTTTTCTGATCAGTCTGACAGTCCACAGATTGCCATGTGTAAATTCTTCTGAAATCATGCACAAGGTTGCGAGTTCTGAGCTGAATGAGAACTGTAATCTTCAAAGCAAATTACTAACCAGATTAAAGTTTTCAGTTCTAAAATGCAAACTTTTAGTGTATGTGTGATTACTCTGTGCCAGGCTTTTCCTGACCATTCTTTAAGGAGGTTGCACTGCAATCACCATCTGTATTGTACGTGGCTCCAGGACAATAAAGACAGATTTTAAATTTGCTCCTGTATCTGCAATTGGATCTGTCAGAAACAACGGTATCGAGCTACTATTTCAAACTCACAGGAAATTTGCCAGGAATACTTAGGCTATCCTGAGGTAAGCCCCTAGCTTCCAATCAGTGTGTGGCAATTTGATTTTTTTAATGTTATTTCCCTCGGCAGCTTGCTTTTGCTAACTCCTCTGGACCAGGCTTTTTTATTTGTCATGCGTGACTAACTTTAGGCCTCCCAAGCTACAAAAATAGGCTTCTCCAATTTCAGAGGGTTTGGTTCAGGTATTCTCACAGTGCAGAAAAACCAAAAAGAACAAGTGCTCCTCAAAATAAGGCAAAACTTTCCAAGTACACCTGAAGATGTGAGGTGCCAGTCGCCTCTGACTGATGCATTCCTGGCTGGTACAGCCTCTGCTCTCACAGTTAAGGCTCTATTTGGAGCCAAGCACCGAGTTTGGAGCAAAGTCACACTTTAAACTGTCTCACTTTCTTTTACTGGTAATACTAATGGCCAGTAATATAAAAAACATATAAATGTAAATATAAGCATAAAGATAAACAGCTGGGGAAGAGGGGGAGGCACACGCACAAAGCAAAGCGATATTGGGTCTGTTGTAGGAATAGCTTGAAAAATTTTGCACTTTAACCCCTCATTTAAGGACACCTCTCAGAGTTCCTCCTAGGCAGTGCAGTGAGTGTCAGTCAGCTCTGCAGGAATGAAGCTGGAGGGTACCAAAGCAGAGCTCTCACGCGGTTGCTGTCCCTCAATAGCTGCATTTTATGGAGGAATATAATGGCCAAATGTGGCTTGTCCAGATACAGGTGAAAGCATTTTAGCCAAGTGGTCAGTAGTGACCGGTGCAGTATGGCTCTTGTCTCAAATTCCCGACTTCCTCCAAATCTGCTGGGACAGCTTGGGAGGAGCTCTGCCGGTCACCCTTCAGCAGGAAAAACACCTCTGGTGGTGTCAGTCACGTGTGACAGATCCATTTGATTGGGAAATCTGCCCTGGCATATCGGGAGGGTGCCAGAACTGCAGTTCAAAGATTGATGTCTCAAACTCGGGAGAAGCCAGGTTGGCACAGAGGTGTTTTAAGAGTAACTCCACCCAAAAGACAGAGCACTCGGCTGGCACTCCTTGCAGGAGGGCACCCTGCGTTTGGGTGGCATCAGGGCTGCCCGTCTGCTCGGAACCTGCTCGCCCAAGGACGGGGCAGAACCGGACAGACCAGCTTAGAAACAGCTGAATGTTTCCTTTGTCAGGAAAGCCGGCTGAAAGGTCTTTCTGTGCGTGCCCACTGGCAAACCGTTTCAGGAATGCGTAAGACAAATCCCTGAATGAATCGCAGCACAGGTACTAAAACGTGTAAATCAGTAATTGAAGCCCAGTGACTGAAATTGTGCAGGCTCACCAAAACACGGGAACTTTCCAGTAACACAGCCCATCGCACCGGCACACACGAACAGATGCTCTGAGCGTGAGCAAACACTGAGAACTTTCTTTTTTTCACTATCACCCAAGAATGCTATGTCTGGTATGCATATACTCGAGTATTTGGTCTTGGGACAAGATTTCTATTTACCCTCCTACAATACAGACGCTTTTAACAGCAGAGTAAGAGACCACCAAATTGAAATTTACTGCAGTGTATTCAGAGCACATTAAATAAGATTTTAAATGTTTTATTGCACCACTTACCTCAAAGAAACTATTAAACTGTCTACCATGATCTTTTAATGCAAGGTATCTTGAAGTGAAAAATACCTCTTCGCTGTGGTACAGCACAATGCCAATCACACACAAACCCTACAGAAAGAAAGGAGAGAAACAATTAACACTGCTTTTTCAGTATTTTCCATAGAAAACTACATACAGACCTACATTAGTCATCTCTACTTCAGTTCTTGGGACTTTATAGCAATTCAAACAGAATATCCAGTACGTGTTACAGGAATGAAGTGTACGCACACAATTTTTTTGCATCGGGATTTCCAAATTACCAAAGTGCTCTGGAGAGACTGTGGGATGCAAAACCTTGGTTTGATTCCCAGTGAGGCAAATCTGATGTTAAACTTACTTGCCTTTTTAATTCACATTCCTGGTGTGTCACTTGTACAAACAATAAAGCAAACAACCTTATTTGAAGTCTTGTGTTAATAAAATTCATAGAACTGAAACTGGGTTACCAATTTCTAATGTACAGTAATTATTAATACACTCCTCTTTCTGTGAGCAATGCAAGGATGCTGCTGCTGTGTGCTCATACAATTTGCAGGAAAAAAACCCTGAAGAACAGCGTTGTTCCCTCTACTACAGATGGAAAACCTACCAACAATGAAGTTAAATGCCTTGCCCACAGTCAAGGAGGAAATCTGGGGTTAAACAGCATTTTGAATATAAATTTTACTGGTCCTTATTTCTAAGTACTGTCGTTGCATCACGACTACTGTGAACACGCAGAAAACCTACCAGGCCTTGGGAGGATTACCCAAGTACACTTTCATTTATTTGTAAATAATCTCAAATGTTCAGACATCTGGGAAGTTCTTATTTTTAGTAAAATTGTGATCATATATTGGGCACCTAAAACGCACCAGAATTTTCAGGCAGGAAAGAGATCCTTGCTGTACAGTATAAATCGGGAGGGCTGGGGGGAGACTGGCAAGGAGGGAGGAAAAGAGGAAATAAAACACTTTTAAAACTGAACCTAAATCCATACATTTCAAAACTTAGTCAACTGCTGTCTCTATCTTTCCATTTACAAGTGGTTACATGTTGAAATGCAGTGGAGTGAAGAGAAACAAGAGAACATTGCTGTTCACAGATAAAGAGCTCTCAATTTCGGTCAGCCAGCCAGAGAATTGAAAATTGCCTAGAACGGGACAGGACTGACAAGAACGTAGGAAATGTGCAGTCAGATAAATCCTTCTGCAGGACAGATCCTGCTGCTAGGAAATGCAGATGTTTGCACGTAACTGAACAGGTTAAATATTCCCCACCCACTCCTAAAAATCAAAGAACAATAAATTTGGGTTAGGAAATCACAAAATACTTGTAACATCTTAAAAAGAGAATTGACTAATGATTCGATTGTTTAGTTTGTTAAATGGAAGGCACGGAAAGTTGATTCCTTGGGAAAGTATCACAACAAAAGTCCTGTGTGGAACAGGTTTGAGTTAGTCCTGAGGAAGAAAGCACTAAGGCCGAGATAAACCTCATCCTCTCCTGCAGTTTCACAGCTGTCAGGAGAGCGAGAAGGTTTTCTCAAACTTATTCACTGTTTTCACTACTTAACACCGTAAAATTGGCTTGGTGTAAGACGGCAACAAGCACTTCTGAAAACAGATTTTTAGTCAAGCTCTCCTGCAACACTTCACACCACTTGAGATTTCGGCACATTGAGTAAAAGCCACATTCCTTCAAACGTCAGGCAAGTCCCCACAGCCAGCACCACTGCCAGGCATTTAGACAGATCCCCTAACACAGGATTCACTAATTCTGAACCGAGAAGGAAACAAATACTTCACTGCCTACAACCTGGCTTAATTACCAGGCATACTGAGGCAAGAGTCGTTCATATCTCCTATTAAAGATGGAGAATCTCCCTGTGATGTGGATTGTAACCAACATGGTTTCAAGTTCTCACCATCCTGCAGTTTTTGCCAGATGCATTCTCCTTCAGATTTTTCACTCCACTATAATCTTTTCATCCAACAACCTTGTATGGAGTGACACAGTCTCAAAAGAACACTGCTACGGGATACAAAAACACCAAAAAAGCAGTGTACACTCCACTAATCCCTTCTATAAACTGCACCTCGTTTGAAAAGCAGAAACGATAATATGATAGAGCTCGTTTTGCAAAGAAACAAGAGAAAGGACCCTGAGTGTTTCTGGAGTCTGTTCTTAAAAAGAGTGCTCTAAGTCCATGCATATGTTTTCAATTTTTTTCAGTTCATTTGTATCTTCATTGTCAGTGGCAGGCGGCATTGCTAACTCTACTTTCAACTGTATTTCGATGCCTTTTGCAAAACACCTCTGACCACAACTCACAGACGCATTTCTTTTGAAGTACCTCTTGTAGCCCAAAGAGCAAAAACTGCTAAATATTGAAGTGACTTAAGAGCTTGTTTTCCAAATTATTTACGACTTTAGGTGCTTACAGCCTACTGAAAGGCACGTCATTTCGGCAGTGGCGTCTTTGAGATGAAAATGTGCAAACGTGACAATCATTTTCCCTCCAGAAGATCCAGGGCAAAACGAGTACCTGAAACAGCTACACAGTTAACACTGGGATTGAATAACGTGAATTTGGCAGGGAAACTTTCAAAAGCCTGAGGAGGTGTACTCGTGCTCGATAAATCTTGCATTGTTAAAATCAAATTGCCTTCCCAGAAGGGGCTGAAAATGCTACAGACCTATCTAGCAAAAGAGTCTCCAGTAACCCTGCAGGCAGCGGAATAGATACCAATTTCTCAACTGGAACAACCCACACTCTTCTACTTCACAGAGGCAGCAAGGCTCCGCTGCTTTAAAATATTTGACATTTCAGCAGTCTTCCCCATTTCACTTCCAAGCTGGATGAAAACAAGATCAATCTGTGAAACTGGGTGGAGGAAAAAAACCCAACCAAAACACACCCCTGCCAGAAAACCAACCAATCCAACAAACCAACCCGCCTGACAGGATGGAATAGAATACAAATCTCTGCAGAGCCGCGGGATGACAATCAAAGGGAGAAGGGTTTCACTGCATTTAATAAAACGTGCGTTGAGTCACAGAAAATGATTAAAGGACCCTGCTTTAGCCTCCTCCCCTTTCACACTGCAGGTGAGGGATTTTTACACCTTCCAACTGCTGCTGCCACTCCCAGCAGTTACCCCAACCAGCAATGAGCCAATCATAACCATCCCTTAATTTGGTATTTACTGACATTTACCCAGACTCCTTCTCCCAGCATTAGAAGATAAAAATACTAATTTGTAATGGAGATTTCAAAAAGGGGTGGAGATGGATAATGGCAGTAAAAAAAATAATCTAATAGGGTCATAGGCAATCACAGAAATTTTCTGATAAGGACGAAAAAGATTTCTCAAAGAGTTAAATGACGCAATACAAGAATTATCTGGACAGACACCACAGACACTGTACAGAAAGTTAAGAAAAGAGGGAGAAAGTCCTTCTGGGAAGTCAAAGGTAAAATTTACCCTTCGGCTAATTTACTTCAAGAAACGTCTTCCTACTAAGAGCTTTGAAACTTTGCAGAAAGCCAATGTTATCCTAACCTCTTAATTATCATGGGACCACTCACATGTGGTTTTTCATGTGACTGTGCCCTTTGTGTATTGTGAGCAGAGGGTATTTCACTTCCATGAACTCCAGTGTCATTTTAGCATCAATCTACACTTCTTGTACGTCCTGTCAATGCACTTATATCCCTCTGCATCTAAGGATTAACTGTAACAGAAACTCCTGAATGTGTGTGGGTACGGTACCCACTGAAAC
>VYZQ01025728.1:0-10941 GCA_013400655.1 Mystacornis crossleyi | reverse complement strand
GGACGGAGGGCAGGGACGGACAGAGGGCAGGGACGGCAGGGCCGCAGCGGCGGGGCCGCGCCCAGGGCAGCGCCCACTCCGGCCAACGCGGCCGCCGCTCCGCAGGCCGGGCTCCTGCGCAGGGCACCCACCGCCCGGAACACATCGTGGTGAGGCCCAGAGCCACCCTGGGCTGCTCAGCAATTCTGGTCCCGTTTCTAGAGTGTTAATTCAGAAAATGTTTCACTTCTCAGCGAACGATTTCAGCTCGTTTGTCCGGATTTCAGTGGAAGAACTGCGTAACCCGATTATTTGCCATCCAAGCCTATAACTTTTAATTGTTCTCTGGAAATCCAGGAGGCAAAGGTGGCGGGATCCAACAGTGACCATACACACCATTTCCCAAAATACCCATTCACAAAATGCAAATTTTGGCTTTTAAAAATATTGTTATGCTGGAGGGTGCCACAGTTCAAACAATTTGCTTCCTCCTTTGTTGAAGAATATATAACTTAAGATCAAATAAGGGTTGTGACATTAATCTTGCAAGTAAAGGGGAGAAGCAGGAAAGTGCTTGCTTACGGCTGCAGTCATTTGAGTAGAACTTGTTTCTTTTAATTTTTCTTGATCTTTGTTCACGACACTGATTATATGCTTGCTGAATGTGCACTAGTAATAAAAATACCTTAAAAGTGAAAGGATTGCAATAATGAGCCTGATCTAAAACTTACTAAACTCAGTAATTGGCTTAAATATGGATTTAAGACCATAGGTCTGATAATCAATTAAAGTGTATCGTTGTGGTATGAAGTATGACATACAGTTAGCTGATTGACACCCAGTTCAATTGCAAAGAAAACATGCTGGAATAGCAGTGTTAAACTGGTTAGTAATTCTGACATGATTTACAATCACCACATTCTGAGAAGGTAGTTTATGTGGAGTTCAGACTTAGCAAACTTTAAGAAGAATACAGAAAACAGAAAATTGAGTGTCAGAAAAACTGAATTAATTGTTCTTTTTTAGGTCTTTGAAATAATAACCCAGAGGAATTATACTTTCTCAATATTCAGGCTGCACCAAAATTGCCATTGTTGGTCTGATTTTATCCCTTTTTTACCTTTTGAAAGTATTAGATAATTCTCACAAAAGCTTACTGCATTTAAAGTTCTCATGTGCAGTTTCCAGGCAGAGGACAATTATGTAAAACATAAAATGAATCACAAAAATGAGATCATATCACTCTCCAAATTGACAGAGATTTTTGCGATGTAACTGTGTGGAAACAATTGCAAACCTATCTTAAGTTCATTTCAAGGTTTCAGAGTGATAGGCTGTGCAATTTTGGACAAATCCCTGGTGTGAGTTTTAAAACTGCTTAGCAACCACATGGTGGTTGCTTTTATCACCCTCCCTTCCCTGTCTGAAGGGAGACTGCAGGAATGCTGATACCAGCCTCTCACCACGCACTGATTTCAGGAATTCCAACTCTTGTCTTGCTGTTCCGTAGAACTAGCGCAGAAACTGGGAAGACCTAACACCAAACAAGTGTGCAGGGACTGGGCAGTTGTGTTCCCGTGTCAAAGCCCTGTTCAGTGTTCAGCTGGTGCGTTCTCCTCGTGCTCTGGGAGCGTGGCTGAAAATTCCCTGGGCCCCGGCCCCACTGACAGTCGGGGCACCCCCAGGCGCCGAGAGCTCCCTGCTCCACATTTAACAGCCCCAGAGAACTGAAAGGTTCCAGCAGTTTCAGCAGCTGAAAACCATGGAAGGTGCTCATCACAGCTCTATATATTAGAAACCATCACCTCTTCTAACAGGACACACTCAGTATATTTTAATAAATTTTCCTTTTCTTGTAAAGAACTTTTTTGTTACAATCTGAGTCTTCTAAACCGAGAAGGGACTGAACATGTAAGAGGAGGGGGGAGATTAGACGTTAAAGATCCTTTTCATTAGACAATCTTTCTTCAGCAATCATTCCATAATCCTGATCAACATTTATCTGATTACCAATACAGGAAGATACGAAAAAACCCCAAAACATTTAACAGCCCAAAAGGTCAGGTAGAAATACCTGCAATCTCTATAAGCACTGATACAAAATAGGTGAAGCCCTCATCGTTATGACGAGCGAGAGAAGCAAATCCGTGTGAACACTGCTGTGATTAAACATCCACTGCCTTGCCTACAAAACGAGCAGTAACAGCCCAAATTTGTTTTCACCAAGTTCCCGTTCTAAATATTTTTCGACCGAGTGCAAGTAGGTGGAGTGGTGTTCTAGATTTGGTTCATGTACAGCTTCGAGACCCTCTCAGTTTTGTGGAAGCTCAGGTAGAACTGTCTGTGACGGGTGGTTGGAATGCCCTGGAAGTACCTGAGAGAAGGATCACACATGAAATATCAGTCTGCAAGCCTGCTCACTTAGCCCAAGTCCTAACGGTGCTGATACTGCAAGGCACATAACCACATTTCGGAACAACTCGGAATAACAGAAATTTCTTAGAGCCTCTGCCAGCCTCACTGATTTCTTTACCTGTAAATATGTCACAGAATATTAACTTTTCTCATGCTCCATTCAGGACTTGGTTAATAAAGGCCATTTTCAGAATCAAAGAGAAGCTTCTAACGTTCAGCCTTTCTTAGTCTGTGTTTTCAGAACACGGGCTCCCAACAGCATTTCACTGGTGGTTCTGAGGACCTGCTGTCTTTTGCATGAAAACCAAGGACCCACCAGCCTCACCCAGAGAGTTACAACACACCCTGTTTGGAAAGGTCACAGAAAACAAATATTTCAACAAAGCTAATTGAAGGCACATGTACAGGGAAAGTAAAACACAACATATTTCAGGAGTTTAATCAGCTGTTTCTTAGTAATGCAGCTGGGAGACACCCCTCTCATTATGTAAAAATCACGTGTATTACATAATTATTGTGAAGTTAGAAGATACCTTCCTTTTGCAGAGAGGAAACATGATTTTTCAGCCATCTGTTTAATAAGAATGTCAGCTTGGCAGACAGAAGTCTTCTTTTTTCATTTTTTTAAACTGCTTCCCATGAGAGTGGGGTTCAATAAATACTGTAAATACATGCCTAAGCATCAATATCCTCCACATAGTAAAAGAAAGGACAAAATATAGGAAGCTGTGCCCCAGAGAATAGTATTTTATAGTATTAGGCAACATTCAGCATCATATATAAGTGAAGAACAAGCATTCCTATTGCTAATGTACCCTCTGAAAGAAATATTTCATTTACAGGTAAATAGATGTGTGTGTCATTAGCCTACCACAACTAACTCTCTGCATGGCTCCAACACAGACAGAAAAACTGGTGTAAACTGCCCTTTCCATAAATTAGAGCTGATTCACAGTAAAGGAGTCAGCAACTGCTCTGTGAACTCACAGAAACGTTTCTAACAAAATAAAAATCCTGAACTTCGCAGCTGTGATTTCCTAAGGAAGAAACTAAACAGTAGAGGAAGGCTTAAAAATATCACAGTACTCATAAAAAATTCTTTAAAATTTAAAAAAAATTGTCCACATCAAGCTATTATCTGAACACACACTATCTCAAAATATTAACTTTTACAAAGTTCCTTCTGTTCCACTGGCATCATTTCTGAGCTGTTGGGGTACCAGTGTCAGAACACAACACGGAGGACAGTACGGAATGTGGACTTGAAATCTTCTCTTGCTTGCTCAGAAATAAAATATTTTCTTTGGAGTGTCAGTGAGAATCATCTCTCTGCATAAGAAGTACCTCCAAATGCCACTGCTTTCTGGGAATATTCCCACATTACACAGAGCAGACAAGTGATAGAAGTGTTTCAGCACAGGGATGCTGCAGAAGTCAAACTAAAGCATTTTAAAACCTGTTAGCCAACCTCTAAAGGCTAAGCTGGGCCTTCTCAGGCCCTGAAAGAGATCACTTTGCATCTCCAGTTACCAGAGAAAACAGACTTGTCAAGGAATTTCTCTTCTGGGTAGCTAAATATCCCTGATGATAGTGGATATGAATAATTTTCTAAAGTTAAACTCTATGCAGAGGAACAGTTACTAAATGGAACATGTATCTATAAATACAACACAGGCATCTATTGAAATTAGCATTAATATCCCTGGGATTCCATCTGCAGCTTCAGCTACAGTGACTCCAGGGGCTTCTGCAGCATTATTCTTGGTGATAACATGGGATAAAAACCATTTCTGGGGAAGTTCAGAGATTTCTCTGCCTGTTGTGTAGCTCTCTGCCTTGGGTTAGGCATTGTCAAGAAAGGCTGGCATTCCCTCAAGGCTGAGGGGGTCTCTGCCACAGAAGAACAATTAGGGGGCAGAAAACCCAAACAATCCCAACCCAAACCTATTTGTTAGTACAGGTAAAAGCAAGGCAGTTTGGTGTTTATTCGTCTGTATAACTAGAAATAAAATACATTTATGGATGGATATGCCAGGCCACAACCCAACAAGTCTCTGTCCCCTGCAGTCTGGCAGCAAAGGAACATTTGCTTGGTAGTCCAAGGACCATGCCCAGTGTTCCAGTGCTCTGCAAACCACTGGCTCCTTTGCTTTCTCTGATGGAGATTAATGTGGGCACACATCCCGAAATAACCCAGCAAATCCTTTTCTGCACAAGTTTTCAAGGACGAGTGTTTTACCATGCATTTCAGCACTGCCAAAACTGGAAGGAAAAACACCACAGGTACCCACTGACGCACATTTTGTGCTACCAAATGTCCAAGAAAAAGTGACCACGGCTCTCGTAATAGACTCTAAACATGATGGAAGTCCTCTTCCCTTCAGCCCTCTTCCCTTCAGCCCTCTTCCCTTCAGCCCTCTTCGGCAGGCAACAAACTGCGCTTTTTTCGGCAAAAAGAAGAGATTTCTCTTTTCCATCGTGCAATTCCTGCATGACTCGGGCCTCAGCCGGTCAGTGACCAGCACTGCTCAGGTGACAGCAGCGGTGCAACCCAGCGGTCACTGAAAAGCTGAGCAAAGCTGGCAGGTGCTGTGCTGGGGCATGGAGGGACGGGGGGGCACCACCTGAAACATTCAAATGACACCTGGTCCTACAGCACTGGCCGTAATTTGGGCACTGAACACTTGCTAAATAGTTTCAGTACAGGAGAGCAACACAAGGCTCCAGCTGAGCAGGGGCCAGGCACGAGGATGCAGAACCTCTCAGGTACCCATGGGGGAATATATTTTCGGGACCACTGAAAAATAAGCGACACGTTTCCAAAATAAACGGTGCTGAGATGATTACGGTAATTATTCCGGTAACTGCTGAACATGCCTTTGCTCAATAAAGCATAAAAATATCAACTACTCATCTGTTCTGAAGGAAATGTCATACACCTAATAGCGAGACTTAGATGCTTCAGTTTTTAAGAGGAAGGACAGAACACTGCTAGGTCACGGACAGAAAAACAGCTCACCATGCAGCTTACCCACCCTCACCGTGCATTTCAGAGTCTGGGCTCCTGAAACATCTTGAAATGAATGAGTTGTGCAAGATTGCTTAAATTACTTTGTTACTAAATAATACTACAAGAATGATGAGATTCTAACTTATTTCTCATTAAAATTCTCTCTGATGTGAGGCTCCCCACATACTGGTACAGAAATGCAACAATGGAATTTGAAGATTTATTGTTTTCTTTTATGTGTCTACATAATTATGAATAATAGGTCTAATGAGAGGTCTTGCAAGAGCACTGTGAAATTAAGGATTTTTTTCACAGCTTTGAAATAGAATACCAGGGAACTTCAACCCAATATGAAACAATAAACTATCAATGGATCTCTGACAGCCAGCTGGAAGAATGGCAGTAAGTTATCTTGTACATCTTTTGCAAATATTAAATTCTGCATGCAGGTAAATACAGGGATAACTCAGAGAACGCACTGAAGAACTGTTTCACAGAGTTCTATTTAGCTTTCATCCACAATAAAATTCAGATAAGGTCTCCAGCACAACAACACAGACATTCAATATGTTTATCTGCTGAGCTTGATATATATAGAATCTTACAAACAGTTCAGTTCCAAAACTGGACTGGCAACCAAGATAGTAGCATCAGATGCCAATTGTGCTGCCAAGCCTTTACCACTTAAAGGCGTACATTTGCAGAGGTGCATCTCTCTTCCATGGGAAGATGTTAATGGAGAAAAAAAGGGGAAAACACTAAGTTATTAAGCTTTAATTAGTAAGGATGACAAACAGCGCTATTGTTGTGTCTTTTCAAGGAGAAATTAAGATTCAGCATGATTAATGACAGCAGAAGAAATATAAAATCCCTGTGTTCCTAAATCCAGAAACTATTTGCATTCTCAATTCTACCCCCAAGGCTGATGCCACTGAATATCATTTTCCTGAAGTCCTTATTTGGTTCAGGTTCCAGAAATATCCTAATGCCTGTATCCATCATACCTCCGTGTGGTGAACCCTTCACCCTCCTGCATTTTAAAACTGAACTGCAAGATCCTTTAAGTGTTGGGAGAGGGAGCTGTTTATTCTTATCCTGTCAGCTTGAAAGGGATTTTAGACATCCTACAAATCTTGTCTTGCTGCTATGCCTCGTGTGCTCTGGTGGTCTAGATGACAGTTAGGATTTCAGTCCATTTAATGTAAACTGCACCCACTGTCACACTCCTACGGCAGATACCAGTCCTTGACACAAAAAGATCATCATAACTTCAAGGAACCTTGGCCTACCATTCACTGAGCAGGGAAGTTGAAACCTTTCACCAGCTGCAGATTAAAATCTCTCTGGCAGGAAATTTATGGTTTGGAAGATGCCATCCAGTGGCCTGTGAAGAATGAGTTTAGGGTTGACAGATAAAAGATCCTCACCTTGCAGAATCACCAACAGCCCTTGCCACCCTTGCTAATAGCATTATTCTAAAAACCTAAACGAGTCAGGAAGGTGCCTTTCTGACTTCCAGTCATCCTCCCCAGGTCGGGTTCTAGTCTGGGGTTTTTCTCAGCCTATAAGTAAACCCAGTACTGCTCCCAACAGAGCTTTGCTTGACAGCAGCAGTAAGATGTGATTGGAGCCTGACTTTGAAAGAACTGAGGCAACTTTGCTGCTTGAAAAGTCATCCAGCAGAGCTAATGCACACAAGTACCCACTCTTACAGCTGCAAAAGCCCGAAGGGTTGAAGAGACAAACCCGTAAGAAATACCACACTTCCCTATAATGCCTGCATGGGCTTGCAAAGAAAGGTAGGTTAGAGAAACCCCTTTTCAACGAAACAGTGGAAACCAGCAGCACAATTAGTCACGGCACAATTAGTCACAGCATAGGGAAGGGGTGACTCTATCCTGCCTCCCCGTTTAGCCACACACTACTTCATTCGGAATAAGACAGCCCCAGCATCCTTGCAACACAGCAGTTTCAGCAAAATTCTTATACTTAGTGTTGTGAGACCCTGCATCTCACAGCTGGGCTAGGAAAACACCTAGAGCAGCAAGTGTGGCTACCATGACACAGGTCTGCCCACTGCCAGCATACACAGCTGTAATTTCAGATTAAGGTATTCTTTTCTGTCTACATATAACAAAAGTTTTAGCACATAAACTCACTACCTCCGTTAATCAGAAACTGTACCTCATAGTGCTCGTTTCAGAGTTGGCAGCTGTGCAAGCCACAGTGAAGTCACTTCTCTCTTCTGACCACAGTAACAGCCAAATCTAATTCAGTGTATCAAAGTAATCTACAATCCAGAAATCTCTGCCACCGTCATACCATGTTTAGGGACTTTTGTAACCACCCCTGCTCAAGAAAACCTCTTCGAGTGGCTGGGACTGGGCCTGAGCAAAGTGAGTAGGGCCCTTATTGCATGAGGTAAAAAGAAATCAAAGCTCACCTGTGGGCAGTAGAGCCTGACCTTACCCGTGCTGGAGGGCAGAGGTTCTTACAGCACACCGAGCCTCCCCGCACTCAGTGCTTCAGGCTGAATACCCGTGTGCCTGCCAGCTGAAAATGGGGACTTAAAACCTGAGTGCAAGGCTCTGGAATCTGCAGGACAGCAACAACAGCCTATTACAAACCGCTGGCAAAGGAAACCCAGAAACTCCTCCAACACTGCCAACTTCATTTGCTGCTTTATACAATCCGTATGCCAGAGGTGATAGAGTGATCTTTTAAAAAAAAAGGGTGACCCAATTTCATGTGTTGTCTTTTGGATTTGGGGTTTTTTTCAATCAGAGTCTGCTGCTGTTGCACAAACTGCTTAAAGTCAGACAGTTTTACGTAGTGACTTTTAATCTTCTCCTTGAGTGCTCAGTGTTGGAGATAGGTGAAGACTTGCTGAAAGGAATGCAACTCGAATGGAATCACTCTGGGCACTGCTTCACGCCGTGCTCCCTGCTCCAACGTAATATCTGTACGGTGTGAGGAAACAGGCATTTTGCAGAGCCCAGAGTTTTGAAAAGCCCTTCTAACATAACTTTAGGAAAGCAGAAACAAACCCCACCTTTCTGAATTTTCAAATGCCAGGAAGATACAGTTGGAAACACTTTCTCCCCCTCTTCCCATTTCAAAGCAGTAGAAACAATCATAACTAAATCGCAAGCACTATGGTTCAAAAGAACTCAGAAAATGACAGTTTCTGTCCAATTTTAACAGTATGAAAGCCGCAAAGATATTTTAGCCCTTCCATGCCTTCATGATTCAAAACTGCATAAGGAGGTTTTCCTTGTTTAAAATAATTCTTAATTATTGTTATTGAAATTTTAAACATGCTCACAACTATCACTCTTGCATTCAGCCGTGGCGTGATGAATTTGGCCAGCAACAAATACAGGCAGAAGGCACAGCTTTATGATAACTGATTAATTACAGCAGCATTGTGAGTGCCTACGTAATAAATCTGAACCTGATCCTGCAAAACTGTAAACATTACTATGGGAAGAAACAAGAGTACTGCAATTGCCTTAATCTGAGCAAATCTCTGAACTGGAGAGGGGAAGTAAGAAAGAAAGGAAAAAAGAGACAATCTTTTTGGTGTGCAATACGTATTAATGAGTACAAGCAATGCCTGAAGAGGAAAAGAGAAATTACATAAGAAATTACATTTTCAATGGTTGCTTATCACTACCAAAAAATCAAACCCGACATCCTGCCTTAACCCCTGTGTTCCAACACACACACAGTATTTCCTGGGCCAACAAAACTGAAGAATACTAGCAGTTAATGGTTAACCCACTCTATTCTTTTAAAGCCTTATTCTTATGCTGGTTTAGTAAAGAGCTTCAGTTCCACATAGAGACTCTGAAAATCTGCAGGAGATTTGCCCAATATTCCCCACTCACTTCCCCAGTGAATGCAGCTCCACGGAACTACAAGAAAATGAGACAGAGCTTTCATTTCTGCCAGATTAAGTAATTGCATCCATTCCATGCAATTTATCACTCTTTGGGGCAGCTTGTGTCATGGGATGACATTTCATTGTAATTATGCAGGGTGGGATTGGACAGGCTCTTGCTTCTCTTTGCCAATCTGATAAGCAAAAATATTTCTTTTTTTTTTTAACTTTCGTAGAAACTACATGTTTTAGATAAAAAGAACCAAACAAAAATACAAGTATAATATACAAGCAACTAATGGTTCGATGTTACCAAGTCAGGGCTACAGCAAGCACCTTTACTGTGCCAGGACATCTGAACACTTTCCAAGTCAACATTTACTCTCAGATTAGTGTCAGTAGTTCTGCTGAATTTGCCGTTTAGAGATCGGTTTGTCCTTCCCTGCACTTCTGTGCAGCTAATCCAAAGGGAGTATCAGGGGAACCCGCTCGGTTCGGGATTACACATTTTAGCCATGCGATATTCGAGTGTCCAAGTGACGTTCTTCTCCCGGGGGAGCGGTATCCATGCTCACACATATCCAAGTGCTGATTCAGCAGGGCCCAGCACAACAGATGTTTTTCACCAAGACGCAGGTTTCTCGAAGAAAGGCCTTTAAAAAGGGCTTCTCTATCCATCCTCTTCCCAAACCCAGCGCAGAGCAAACACAGCCCAGCTCCGCTATGGTGACTCGCAGAGGAGGCCCCAAGCAGGGAACCACGGAGTTCTATCAGCATTTCAGGAGGAACCCTCGGGCTCCCAACCAACACTTGGCCTTGGGAAGCCTTCTCCTGCTCTCTGACCTCCCCAGACCTGCAGTGCCAGAGGACAGACCCTGCCCCACCCCTGGGAAAGCCGGGCCCCAGGGGTCGCACCAGCCCTGCCTGAGCACCCACAAACGAGAAGAGTCTGCTCACTGCCAGGTTTCTCTGCCAAACTTCATTTTGATGCAAGGAGAGGTCAGTGCAACCCAGTCAAAGATAAAGTTCAGAAGTTGAAAGGCCAGAAGCTGGAACTTCTGTTGTCACAGGAGTTATCTCTTAAATTTAACAAAAGGGACTATTCTTTTATTCATGTTAGTACTTTAAGAAGCTTGGGTTTAGGTAAAAAGGACAAGTAAGCAAAGTTAAATCGACAAAAATTACATTCAAACCAGGGCAGTTTTCTGTATTTCTCTCTACACTTAGTCACATATGGCTATATATAACTCAGGAGTTTATAGCAGTCCTATAGGAAGGGGAACAAAGGATCACAGTTACGAACAAGCAGCTCCTCTGCAAAGGGATGAATTTTATCTACCAAATCCTGTAATTTAAATATTTTTTTTGGTACCCAGAGAGTCTTCCAAAGGCTCCAGTTCCTGGAACCAACTATACAAGTATAGCTTGTTCAGTTAAAGAACAAGTTACTAACTCATACTGTCAAAGAAAACGCTGGAAACTCATGGCTGAAACCAGTGGTCTTGTTTTCCAACGACAAGAGCACATCATGTGGGAGTGGCCTGATCCAAAAGACACCAAAGTTACTGAGAACCTTTTCCTCGACTTTACTGGCCCTTGGACCAGAGCTTTAAATAAAAGAGATAGCGGCTCTTGCACTTACTGAGAAAAAAAA
>VYZQ01025725.1:1293-12858 GCA_013400655.1 Mystacornis crossleyi | reverse complement strand
TGGGCAGCCCCTTGCAATGTTTATGCACCCTTTCCATGGAGAAATTCCTGCTGATGTCCACCCTGAGCCTCCCCTGGCCCAGCCTGAGGCCGTTCCCTCTGCTCCTGTCCCTGTTCCCTGGGAGCAGAGCCCGACCCCCCCCCCGGCTGCCCCCTCCTGTCAGGGAGCTGTGCAGAGCCACCGGGGCCCCCCGGAGCCTCCTTTGCTCCAGGCTGAGCCCCTTTCCCAGCTCCCTCAGCTGCTCCTGGGGCTCCAGCCCCTGCCCAGCTCCGTTCCCTGCCCTGGACACGCTCCGGCCCCTCCAGGTCCTGCTTGCAGTGAGGGGCCCCAAACTGGACACAGGATTTGAGGTGTGGCCTCACCAGTGGGTGTCAATGACTTCCTTATCAATCCTTCCACAGTCATCATTTGATAGGTGTCAAAAAACATCAGCTTGAAATAAACTCATGTGACTGAATACATTCTATTCACTTGTTTAGTTTGTTTGCATGAGGTGTAAATTTTTTTAAATGTAAAATACAGTCTCAATGCTGTGAAGCCTTTCAGAAGAACATTAAGTCCACCTTAACTCTAAATCCTCTTGTGGATTTTACTCGGACTCTATAATACCAGTGGTTGTGAGTTATTTTATATACTATATGATCATTATAGATTGCTAGAAGAGACCCATCTTTAAGAACATTTGAAATAAATGGAAAGGGTATTTTCAAAGTTGGTGGCAGGCATTCAAAATCTGCTTGTAAATGAGAGTATTTTTAAAATCAAATACAAAGTGTCCCTTTAAGTATATGTTTTCTTACCTTGAGGCTCAGACTGAAGTTTTTGTGTACGATTTGTTGATACAAAGGTTAGATCTGGCTTCAAAAGTGGCCAAGTATCTTTACGTAAAGTCCACATACGTCAGTGTCCACACAGTGCAGCTTTCTAAGACCCTGCAGAACCCAAATCAAAATGTTTATTTAAACCTGTTCCCTCCCTCCAGAAAGCCAAAAAAAGAAATACAACAAAATTCAAACTGCAACACCTCAGTTGGATCTTTTTCCATGACGGTCAGTCCAAAAAAGAAGCTGCTTCTAACAATTTTTTACAAGAAAACAGAACTCTTTGCTTATCTTGGTACATGGTGTATTTCCATGGAAAACTGCAGCCCCTGTCAGTTTGGGTTTATGTGTGCTCTCAGTTTGGCTGTGGATTTGTAAAGCTTCACTTGATGTGAGCAACACGTGGGTTATGACCCAGTGGTCACCGTGCCATGGTTCAGGTTCTTTTATGGAATCCCAGAATGGTTTGGGTTGGAAGTCACCTGAAGGATCCCATTCCACCCCCTGCCACGGGCAGGGACACCTTCCACTATCCCAGGCTGCTCCATGCCCTGTCCAGCCTGGCCTTGGACACTTCCAGGGATCCAGGGGCAGCCACAGCTGCTCTGGGCACCCGGTGCCAGGGCCTGCCCACCCTCACAGGGAACAAATTATTGTCTACTACAAAAGTTGCCCAGCTGATGAAAATTTTTCACAATTCCCCTTTTCAAAGAAATAGGAAAAAGCTCGCCTAGGAAATTTAAATTCTTCTTAAAAATGTATCAATTTATATTTATACTTTCTGGTTAGGATCTGTGATGATGCCACACTTCACAAAGGACTTTTTTTTATTTTCAAGGGGAAGAATCATATTTATGTGATCCCCCTAAAAGAAATAAAAAATTAGATAATAAAAATATGAAGTTATAAATCAGTGATTCTACCTTAAAATTATATCCAAGAGCTATGAAACCGTAAAATTGAATATCATCCTATATTCACCTACTCCCCAAAAAGTAACTTACCAGTAGGAACCGTCGAATCCCATCTCAGAGGTCTACTGGGAGAGATGTCCATTCTTCAGAGGTCTGAAGCTTCAATCCAGAACTGTCCACGCAGTTTGACTCAGCTTTTAAATGTAATAACAACCTGTTTTTTTCTGTCTTCAAAAAAACAGACCTTTTTTTAGCAGGCTGTGTTAGCGTCTGTGTTTCTTCTGAAGGAATTTTTTTAATATTGATTTTGGATGCTGATTCTCATTTCTTCTGAAGAAAGAGCTATTCTAGATCTAGATCTCACATTTAGACCTCAAAGTGCTGAGCAAAGGTAGATTCTGCTTTGGTTTGGACCTGGCTTTGTGTGTTATTTTCAGGGAACACAAAATACTTCTCCTTTTAGGTTTTTGCTAACTCCTTCCAGAGCTGATTTATGTAAATAACTTGTACTTCTTCTTCCCTGGCTTTGCTGGCTACCTCTGTTCTGCTGCTGGTTTTAATTCGAGGTGTAAACTCTTCAGGGCAGGACCTGTTTTCTTGAGTGTCAGTAGAACATCCAATTAAGTAATTCACTGATTAATGGGAGTAAAATTCTGATTTGGCACCTTGGATTCTTTAGATTGCTAATACATACTCCTAGATACAACATCCTGAAAGGCTGGGTTTCTGAGCCTGAATTATCTTTGTCCTTGCATTTGATGGGATCGAAATTTGTTCCTTGCATTTGTCAGGCCTTTGAAAAGGCCGGATAAACTCCTACAGTGAGCACTGTCTAATTCTTGTCCAAATCAGCTCCTCTGATCTCAAACACATGAAATATGTGTTTTTTCCAAGCTCAGCTAAACCTGTTCAATAACTGCTGCCACAAGCTGCTGCTCCAGTGGGCTCTGGGAGTGCTCACGTCTTCTGGTGGGACAGCAAAGGCCAAAACTGACAGTGGCTCCATCCCCTGAGGCATACTGAAGTCTAGCTCTGATACCCAGTGGTGTAACTCCTCTGCTTATACAAAATGTCTGTGAAAGTCAACACACTTTTGCCCATCAAGAAATTTATCCTCCTTTTTTCCAAAGTGTGATTATTTACCCAAGCAGCCTGTCCTCACATTGGATTTTTCGAACCTCTCTGCCTTAATTCCTGAGGTATGTGGAGTTTATTTTACTGAAAAGAATACTCATGGTGTATAGTGAAAGCATTTGGCTTCTGACTGCTGGCTCTCATTCCACCAGTTCAATCATGAGGTGGTTAAGGGTTATTTATAGCTCTTAGACATTCTTTAAGGATGAACACGTCGACTGAAAAAACAAACAGCCATGGTGCTCGTGGGTAATTTATTGCAATTTTTAAGTTGGGAGAAAAATGTGATCTCATACTACAGGCTGAAAACCTGTCCATTCATTACTGCATGGCGATGGAATTTGGTCAGAAGGCTGACATTCTCTGAGGAAACAGAGATTCAGAGCATCCAGGTACCCCTGAGCAGGGAAAGGCTCAGTTACGCGTCCTAAGGAATTACGTAACTTTTCCTTCTCTCATCCTCTACTAGCACAGACACAAACTGAGTCCAAAAGAATTTTTTTTTTTCAGTGCACTCCACTTGTTCTTTAATTTAATTAAAAAAAATTAAGTTCCACGAATGTTGGAATACATAATTTTAAAGAAAGCAGAAACTCAGGGTTTATTTTCAGCAAGATGTTTCTAAATTTCAAATCACAGATTTAAATCAGAAGACTTTTTTAAAAAAATACCTAATTGTCTATGATTGAAGTGCACATTTACATCGCTCTGGGTGCACAAGGGAATCCAGCCTGGGTGTGATGTCAGTAGAAGACACAGAACCCATCACCTCTCCTGTGAAGCTGTGTCACTGCTGAGATGTTTCCTGGCCTCAGGATCAGTGCTGGGTTCAGCACACGTCTACTAATTTTAAATAGGCCTTTTCTGACATAAAACTGAATCCTGCCACTGTAGGTTATAGAGGATAGCAATGCACCTCTGTGAGCAGCCTGTCTGGCTCTAAATATGCACTGCTGTGCCATGCAAGAGCCATAGATTTGCAGGGGAGGGAAAGGAAATACCTTGATGACCTCATGCTATCCATTTATACTCTGAGTCATTAAAATGATTGCTTCTTATAAAAGTTATCGTTGCTAGCAGAGGGATATGTGGGCAAATGCTCCCTCTGACAATCAGTGTGCTTTGGATCCGACTCAAAACACACATATTATTCAAACTTAACTTTCCTTGACTCCTACTGAATGATTTGCCCCCAAAAGAAAACACCAGACTCTCCATAAAACTTCAGGCAATGGCTAAATTCCTGTCAAGCACTGGAGGTCCAGTGTGCTCCTCAGGTTAATTGTAAATTACTCTGGAACCTGCTATGCAAAAATGAGATTTTGTTCCACCTGTGGCCCACCAGTGAATTTGGAACAAGAGTCTACTGTCAGTAGATCAGATTTATTGCACAGTGTCCTTTCCATCAATGGAAAAATTTAGGGGATCTATAAATTAAAATAAGATTTGACAACACTCCGCTCTGTCCAAACATTCAACATCTAAACAAGTTGCCTTTCTGTTTGTCACTTTTAGTTACAGAGTAACTTACAGTTGACTGTAAGTTATTTCCTGTAAGTGTTAAGGGACTTACTGAAGGAAAATGAAGAGCAATGGCAGGGCAGAATGAAGGACAGATGAATTTCATAAAGCTGTGGTTCAGTTCATGCACACATGTTTAGGTTTTCTTTCGATGGAAATGAAGTTACAGGAGGGGGATGATTCAGAACAGATCTCACTCTGATGTGGCAGTGAGGACTGAAGTCCCTGATCAAGGAAGTGGGAATTGCTCCCAGGTCCTGCAATTTAAATTATAAGAAAATATATCTTGCTATAGCAGTTAAGACAGCAAACTCCACCAGTTCATCCAGTTCAATCCACTTTGCTCAAGCACTCTGGTGGCTAATGCAGTTCAGACTGTGTGTCATTCTATTTCTCAATCATTTCATTTCAGTTAACCACATTTTGCTAGTCAGTATTTGTTTTTGCAACCATAGTGATGAAATATATTTATTGGCGACATAAGCAGGTGCCTGGTTTTGTCAAATTTCAATAATTCAGTACATCTCCAGTCCATAATATTGATAATTGAAATTGAAACAATTTTTGGTCAGGTAACAAGTCACAAACCTCTACATTTGGGATTGGCTAAGAAGGTACGAGACTATCAAGAGTTCAATATTTCTGCCAGTATCTTGCTAATAATTTTGCCTGATGTTTTAGGAAATTGTCATTTGGTAACTGTCGTTCATATTTCCACTGAATTTGTGGCTTCTTCTGTTGGACAATATACGTGTGATCTGTTATGGTGTTGTTATGACAGTGACATCGGACACTTAATGTCCTGAAAATTGATACTTAGAATATATTCACTGGCTAATTTTTAAGCTGGCATTGTCCTTCTAAGATGTTGGAATTATCCTTAAAATCAAAGAATTCTCAGGTTCAGAGAAAGTTGCTTTCATTATAAAATCCAATTACCCCCTTTCTTTTATTATAGGAGACATCAAATATTATTTGGCTTTTATTTTGGGGTTTCAAAATTTTTTTTATCATTCCTTGATTATTTTCATCATTCCCCTTCTTACTTCTTTTACTCTTTTACAAGTAATCACAGACTCCTCAAAATTCACTAGATTTTACATTTGTCTCAGCTATTTCAGTGTTGCAAAATGCTGTGTAAAATATACTCTTGAAAACCCTTGTACTACCTCAAGATGAAATGTCCATATGATCAAAATTCAGGATATTTAAAATCAATAGCATTACTGATGAAAGAAATTTATCCAGAAATAGACACTGAATTATCAGAAGGAAGTCTGTATTAAAAAGCAAGTAGCTTTGCTGGCATATTCACATATTGATATAATTTTTATATACCATCAGTCTCAAAATGCCAACAGAGTAAGAACAATTTGAAAAGAGAGATGTGTTTGAACTTGATAACCTCCATATTAACATTGACTGATTAATTATTTGATGGGGCTGAATATTTAGCTGTAGAAATGACACAGTGGAAATCGAAATGGCAATCACTTGTAGGACTGTCTGATACGGCAGTGGCAAAAGGAAGATTTTTAATCAGGTGGGAAGGAGTGAGAGGTAGTCTCTATTTTTTGCCTAAATATTTTTGCAGTGGGTACCCACAGCTGGCACTCGTGATTCTGGTCCTTCACCTTCTTCCCCCCAGCTCTGTTTGCAGCTGTTTTATTTATCCTTTCCTAAGGAGATATTGAAATGGAGCTGGACTTGGAACAGGGGCTGAATATCATTTCAGCTTGGTTTCAATTTTTGGCAGCTGCACCTGAAGACTTCTGGAAATCTTGAAAAATATATATGCAAGGGAGGCTACTAAAGCCAGTAGACAATTGGGAAATGTCCCCTTTCCCAACCACACAGAATGGAATAATGAATAACACGGACAAAACTATCAGTGATGTTAATTCTTGTCACTGCATCGAAGCTGATGATGAGACAATTATTCAAATTTATGATCTGAACTCTTGTTCCTCTCCGTTTCCCATAAGTAGATGTATTAAATGTCTTATTAGAGGACACGGAATTTAAAACAGGAATGACATGTGTCCATGGAATTGACTGAAACATATTGAAGGAACTCCATTTGTTATTAAAATTTAATTGGAAAGATAAGGTGCCAGCAAAATGACTAGAAAAATGTAATTTTCTTTCTCCCCAGAAATATTATTAAATACTTACAGCATAACAGTCCACGTGGTAGATTCCTGAAGGATCATTTCCTTTCTCTGCTGCTCTATAGCTGCTTCCAGTCCAAGTACTGCATGTTTTTTTTATTTATTTTCCTTTTATACCGTAAAACTCCCCTGTCACTCGCTATATTTTGTTAGGATACAAAACAGCCCACTCAGCAATTGTTTTGCATTCACACCTTGCATTTGAAAAGAGAGAAAAAAGCTGCAGTGCAAAGTGCAGCTGAGGACAGGCAACATAATCTGTGTTACTTGTGTTTCACTCTATGGAAAATAACTGGCACTATTAATGAAGTCAACTGCATTTCATCCTAAGCAAAGATGGCAAAGCTCAAGTGTTGTTAAGGGAGAGAGAAATGAAACTGGATAGATTTTAACTGTGAACACAGGAAGAGGTTAAAGCAGATTTTTTCCTCTAGTTTTGAAAAATGTTTAGTCTGGAAAATACAACAGACACATGATTTCCTATCTCAGGGAGTGCCACCCTTAAGGCTTATATGTCCCTGGATCATAAAGGTGTCATTGTCTATAAGAATATTTCAGTTCAGACACCCAAACTGAGGAGATTGGCTTCATCTCTATATATATAATATCTAAAACATCTCTCCTTTATCTAAAGCAATGTCTTACACACATTTTTCATTTTCTCCTGAGCAGTTACCAAGAAATCATTTATTATATTGATCTAAAGGACTAATAATGATGATTTACAGAGAGCTTCCTACTGACTGTTGCCTGTTTCCTGAAACCACTGACCTTTGCAGGTGAAAATACAAAGTGTATAAATGATTCAAGTTGATGGGGGAGATGTAGGACACTGACTATTGATGGGGGCATACAGGATGCTGACCATTGCCACCTGTAATTCCATAAATCTCAGAGCCCCTGGAGAGTCACTGGAGAGCCTCTCCAGTGCCAAACTGTGAATTAGTGCCAAAGTGACAGACCCTGGTAGATCGGCCCAGAACTCCTCTGTTCTCCTTCCCCATATAATTCTCCTATAATTCTTTAAAGGATTTCTCCTTCTCACAGAATCCTTTGTTTCATCCTTGAGCGAAGAATGCTCTGTAACTTCCTTCTTTATGTTTGGAGCACCTTCCATCCATCCTGCTCTGAGCTGCGGCTATGTTTTGGCATTGTTTAAAATGGTGCCAGTCTATTTTCGTGATGCTTGGCAGGGCCAGCTGTTCCTTATTATGCAGAGAGGAGTAGCAATTCAAATGGTTATTCTGTCATTGATCTGTAGCTCAGCTTTAGAGGTGCTTCATTGATTTGCTCCCAATTAATTTGCTCAGACCATCAACAAAGGATTTCCCTTATTAATAATCTCATAGGTGACATTTATGGCCAGTGTTACTATCACAGCCATGAAGATAAAGGCTTTAATCTGTCTTCTCTGGATATTTAGTTTGCCTCATCCATTTTACCACAGCTTTTATTTTTTCACAGCATTTATTGTTCCTCAGATTTTATATAATTTTGTCAGCATCAACGGTGAAACTCATATTGCAGGAACCAACAGAGTCTCCACAGTTAAAAATTAAATACTTCATTAAAATACATCCAAATAATGAACTCAAAGAAGGGAGGAAGAAAAGCTTGAAATAGAGGCTGGATTTAGGAGATAATATATTCTTATGTCAGCCTCAGGAGATCTGGCCAGTATGGAAGGCCCTGCAATTGAAATGCCAGGTTTGTTTTATGCATTGTGACTGAAGTCTTTTGAGAACTGTAAGTAAAATAACAGCTTCAGTCCCAGATTAGAATTCATAAAGTCCCACTCTTGTGCTTGGTCTCTTTCCCAGTGGCATCTCTTGGCCTGTGTGGATTTAAATGAGGCGGTGCAAGACTGCAGCTTGCCTGGGAAACCAGACCTCACTCAGCCATGATTTAATAATGTTGATACTTTAAAAAGTGGTATTTTTGCAATGTTGAACGATGGTTTAGAGAAGAATAATCTTTGGTAATATTTTTCAACAATGCGTTAAGAATCATTGCAAGGGAGAATGGCAGTTTGGTTAATGGATGATGATGGAATTGTAGTTTCCTCTCTTCTGCAGTGGGAAATATGAGGTGAGTGGTAACTACTGAAAACGGAGAGTTTGTTAATGTAAATAAAAAACCAAAAAGAAACTGAAGTCATAAATTTTCTGCAATTTCCTGATATATCAGGCAGCTAATATACTTGTGAGTGCAGTGATCACTGGCTTCTTATCACTCAAATTTGAAACAGAAAAGGAAAGCATTTAGTGTCCATAAATATTTACAGTAGCTGATGTGCATACACAGCACCAATGACCTGCTACTGGGTTTTACTGGATCAAAGGTTGGAAAAATAGTTCAGTGTTTGCAGAAACATCTTTATCAGCAGAGAAAAAAATGTATTTTCTTCTTGTGAAAAAACAGTGCAAAAGCCATATACAGGTTTCTTGTAAACATCAGTCACTTTGGAATTCCACTGCAATGTACTTGTTCAGACCTGGGAATGGCAGTCAGGGATTAGCAGGTTTAGAAGTGTGTATTATGGTAATTCATATAAAACATGGGGAGAAAATGCTATGTTATATTTGCTGTCATACAGTTTTCCTGTCAAATTCATCAGTATTAGAACTGCTCTCAAATTTCAAATGAACTCATATAATCACCTCTCCCCCCCGCCCCCTTCCCATCATAAAATCCTATGGGATGAGGAAAAAAATAACAGCCTGTCAAAATATCAAGAAACAGGGTGGGGAGAGGACTCTGACGTGCAGGCAGCCACTCAGAGTAGATGTTTTGCCCAAACATGGGATCCTTCATGGCAGAAAGAGAGGTCACACAGTCTTCCTCAGGCATGGAGTTCTCTCTGCAAGACAAGATTTATGGTTTTGTTGCCTGTTCCTCTAATAAGATAATTCCTGTCAACACACCAAGCTCGTGGGTGAAGCAAGATCCCGGATTAAAGATTCTGCTCTTGTGCCAGGTGGGAGCTGATCCTGGGCACGTGGGTTTTCTGCAAGAGGTGTGCACGTACCTCCTGCTGCAGTCAAACCAGTATCAGGGCAAACCCTGGTCACAGCGGTCTGGGCAGTGTCCTGTATTCTGTATAAACAAATATATAAACATGCAGCAATGTTAATCTCGTGATGCAAAACTCCATATAGCAACTAGAACTCCTCCTGGTTCAATTTCAGGGAGGCTGCTGCCAAAACCGAGAGTCGTGGAATTGTGGAATCAGAGAATATCCTGAGCTGGAAGGAACGCACAGGGATCATGGAGTCAAAGCTCTCGGCCCTGCACAGACACTCCAACAATCCCGCCCTGTGCATCCCCGAGAGGGTTGTCCAAACACTCCTTGAGCTCTCTCAGTTGGTGCTGCGACCATTCCCTGGGGAGCCTCTCCCAGTGCTCAACCACCCTGCCAGTGAAGAAACTTGCCCTAAAATCACAGTCGGTGATTCCCAGCCCTCTCATTCGTCTGGGTCTCTCTGCGAGGTGTTTCTGCCATACTGGAAGTCAACACCTCCTCCCAATTTAGTAACCTCTTCTCTCGTGTAATTGCACAGTTCATTCCTCTTGGATTTGTTACTCCAGATAACTCTCACTGTGCCGATTGAAGTTATTTCTGGCCCCTACTCTCCGTTGCTGAAGGCTGATTGCCCTCCCCTATAACGGGTGCATTTGAAAACACAAAACAGATCATTTACATCACAAGTGAGCCCGGGCTTTACTGAAATATCTGTGAACTGCAGAGATGGCAATGCAGAAACTTGCTGTCTTCTGTCAATTCTCACACGGAGGCTGTTGCCACTGGTCATTTAGACGGTGAAATGTGGTGGGAGGCTGGACTCTGACCTGCTTTGACCAGGCTGGATTGGAGCTGGTGTCCAGGTGAGAGGCCAGCATGAACTGGGAGAACACGTGCTCCTTCCCAGCTGGACAATGGGCAGGACAGCATCCTCTGCCAGGATGGCCAGGGCTGGGGCAGCACAGCTCATTGCATTCCTGGCTGGATCTTTGCACCTCTGCCAGCTCTCGAGGAGGCAGTCAGGCCTCATAATATCAACAGCCCTTTCGTAGGAGGGCATGAGTCAGGCCAGCCTTTCAAACCTTTCTCATACGCAAAAAAAAAAAAACAAACCCACAAAAAAACCACCACCACCACCAAAAAACCAAACCAAAAAACCCACAAAAAACCACCAAAAAACCCCAAACAAACAAACAAAAAACCCCAAAAAACAAAAACAAAAAACAAAACAGAAAGCCTTTTTTAAGGTTAAAACATTTTAAAAAGCCAACAAATCCCAGATATTTAGGGATATATATCTATGTGTTTATGTACATGTATTATTCATCTTCTGAAGCTTTTTTGCATGTGTGCTTGTTTTGGCTGCGTTAATTTCCTTCCCAGTGGCTGGTGTGGGGCTGCATTTTGGATTTGTGCTGAGCACAGGGTTGATGATACAGAAATGTTTTTGTTATTGCTGAGGAGGGCTCACACAGAGCCTGGTCCTTTCCTGCTTTTCGTGCAGTCAGGCTGGGGAGGAGGTTGTACTTTAGCAACAGGTAAAAGAAGGTGTTGGATAGATGTGTTTTACTCTTGAATAATACTCCTAGATTAACATTTGTGAGGAGTTTCTGGGGTTCATGATCTGTAAAGCTGTCTTTAAGATGGTTGGGTTAAAGCTGATCTTATCAAATTGGTCCTTTAAAAAGAAACACGTAGAGAGCATTTCAACCCTCAGGTCTAATGTCTTTGTCTTTACTCTGCTTGCAGTTTATGTTCGTGTTGTAACTTGTGTTTCCTGGGAACCTAAGCTACTCAGGACATGCAATAAACTCACTGATTTTAGAATTCTGTGAGAGGATTATTCATGTCCTTATTCCTACAAAAAATTTCCTTGGAATTTTGATTATCTGCTGCCTGTTAATAGTATATTTATATGTAGCAAGTTTTCTAATTGTTTCAGCACATCAATAAAAGAAAAACATTTGGCTGGTTTGAATAAG
>VYZQ01025722.1:0-10364 GCA_013400655.1 Mystacornis crossleyi | reverse complement strand
TTTTTTTTTTAATTAAGAGGTTTTTTTGCAAAAGACATAGAAATAACGTTTGAGTAACAGAAGTGCTGTTTTAAAATATACATTTAAATGTTTGTTTATATAAAATCTTTTCATTTCACAGGAGAAACCAGAAAAACTGTTCTGACAAAGCCAAGTGACTCCTCCCCTGAGGTGATAAATTACCTGGGTAACAAGGCCTGTGAATGTTACATTTCCATTGCGGACTGGGCTGCTGTGCAGGAGTGGCAGAACATGGTCCACGAGCTGAAGAAAAGCAATAGCAACACCTCAATCAACCTGAAAGCAGATTTCAACTACATCAAGTAAGGCTGTAATTAATTTATTCAGCAGTGCCTTAGAGTTCGGTATTTTGCAACTGAAATATCGAAGTTTTAATGGGTTTTAAAAATTGGATGTCAGTCTCTAAATAGAGGCAGGCAAAGAAGAAAGGTGTGTTCTTGGGAGGGGGAAAGCTTGGCCGTGACACTTAGAGATAAATGAAGAAGTAACATCTTTCTGAATAGCTGCTGCAGCTTTCAGGCTGCTTAGTATTCAAGAAAAAAAATCTTTCATTGAAGAAAAAAGATGCCAAATTTATTTTGCCTCGCTCAGCAGGAAATGCACCCTTTTGCACAACTTAAATAAAATGTATTTCAGTGGTACAGTTCTTAAAAATATCTTAATGTGTTAATTTCATGTAAAAAGTATAGGAAAGAGTGGTCTTGGCTGCTTAATTTTTAAATTTTGTTTCTTTTTAAAAAGGAATTTAGAATTGTAACTTGTGCTTTTATTTCCTGACCTTTAATATTTTTCTGGTTCATTAAAAAAATACTTGTGACATTGAATAGCCCTTCAGAGGTTAAGGATCCTGTATTTGACAACCTGATTGCTTTCCATTCCTGCATGATTGTAGTGAACATAGTAAAATCCTTTTGGCTGAAATTTCCTGGACTTGAAAATAAAAGCACAGAAGGAAGCAGTGAAGCAAAATCTTGCAGGTCTGAAGAGGTGACTGCTTCTGTCAGAGAAAGGGGCTCTTCTTTCACTTTGATACTGGATTCAGTCATTTGGTGCAGAATTCTTCTATTGATGTATGGAAAATTGGGATTTTTGCTTAGAATTAATCATAAGTGCTATGTAGGATCTGGAGTTAGGCTTGAGTCTTTTCTTTTTGCTGTAGAATATACTTAGCAACTGGAGTGAAGTAAGAAATGTGAAAATAAAACTATAAACGTTGAATTGCAGATCTTTGAGCAGCTTTGAGTCTGGACAACTTACTGAATGCACTGAACAACTAGAATTATTACCAGGAGAAAATATCAACCTGCTTGCAGGGGGATCCAAAGAAAAAATAGGTATAAATGCATAAATTAACATTCACTTCCAATGCAAAAGTAAATATTTCTTCATGTATCTGTCTCTGTAAATGACAGACTGAAACTTCTGAATGCAGTTTGCTGTGTTCAGTGGACTGACCATAAACTTTATGAATCGAGCTTCAAAATGATTGGCAGTGGTCATCCTAAATATTGATGCAAGTGTGTTTTCTGGAGTTAATGTGACTGTTGATAAGTAATCCGAGATGAATTTCTAATATAAATATGCACATATATAAAACACATATTTTTTAAAAGGGCTTTTTCCCAAACTTCCTTACTGTCAAAAATGCATTCTCAGATGGTGAAACTTGATAAAATTTGGCAGTTCTAGTCGGTTTCAATTGTTTAATCTCCACGTAGACATGAAGAAGCTCCTTCCTAATATGCTGAGCCCTGATCCAAGAGAACTTCAGAAAGCAGTGGAAGTCCAGCTTTTGAGAAGTTCAGTGTGTCTGGCAACAGCTGTGAACCACATAGAGCAGGAGCAGAAGTGGCAGTCGATATCTGAGTAAGTTGGAATGTAACACACCGTGGAAACCTGTTGTAGTTTGTTAAACATGACTCGGTGTAAAGCTTCAGCAGCCGTGGTAGTTTGCTGCCAGTTCTAGCTGTTGTGAGTTAGCAGCTTACTGAGGGAAAATAAAGATGATGTTTAACTCGGAGTTAATATAATTTATAAAGTACGTGAGTTGATAAAGTACTTCCGTGTGTAGGTTTCATAATAATGTGTAATTTGTATGATACTGCAACGCTTTCTCATCTTTTTAAAGATGTTAAATTTGGTTTTTATTCAGTAACTTCGATACAGCTATTTACTCTGAAAGTCTAGCTGAGAAAAATTACAGTCCTGACCCTTTTATTTCAGAAATCTTATTAAGTACTTAAAGCAAACATCCCGCATCGCTATTGGGCCCTTGAGACTTTCCACGCTCACCGTGTCTCAGTCGTTGCCAGTGCTGAGCACTCTGCAGTTGTATTGTTCTTCTGCTTTGGAAAACACTGTATGCAACAGGCTGACATCAGAGGTAATTCTGTGTCTGAAACCTAAATTGGGATAATGTCTTTTGCCGTGTCATGTCGTGGAGTGTTGAATACTAAACGTATATTAACAGTTTTGAGTGTTAATCAAGCTGTGAAAAGACCTCATTTAATTTTCTAACGTGCCTGGACCCAAGTTTTTATGAGTTTGCATCTCAATTGGACTTTTTTCTGTAGTTATAAATGTGCCTCTCTTTCAATTAACACTTAGAGTATTTTTGAAGTGTTATTGGTAGTTGCCTTTTAGAGTGTTGGTAATTTTTCTCTGAATACATTGCAACTCTTATTCCTACAATGCATGTAATTTACTTTCAAAGCAACTTCAAAATACTCTGTTAAAAAAACCACTTCAGCAATTAAAAACTGAATATCACCTTCAACCACTATGAATGTTCTAAATCTAATTTCTAGTCGCATTGTCGAGAAAACAATTCTGCTTGAGTCTGAGCAATTCTTACTGTCCTCTCAAAATCAAGCATAAAACGTATTTCAGTTAATGATAAAGTGTGGCTACTGAAACGAGTAAGAACGTTTGCTCTGAAACGGTATTTGGTTTTAATTAAGGAAAATGCACTGCAGTAAAGTTCTCTCGTGCCAACTCAACTTCTGTGCCTCTTCCAGGACTGTCTCGTACCTCTCTTCAATGAAGCTCTGAGGTCCTGCAAGCAGCACGACGTGAGGCCGTGGATGCACGCGCTGAGGTACACGGTGTACCAGAACCAACTGATGGAAAAGCTTAAAGGTGTGGGAGCTCTCATTAGGGTGGTTGTGAAAAGCAAACGCAGAATTTGAACTTCAGTCTTTTGCTGAAAGCAGCAGTTCTGTCTCTTCCTGTTATTTGTATGGAGTGCTTTTTAAAAGCCAAGTTTTTTCCTTCAGGTGTTTTGCTTTCCTACTTGTCTTGATTACTGCTGTGATGCAGACATTGTCAAAAAGAAAAACAACATTCTGAAGTGTTTAGTAGTTTTATACTCCTCTCCTAATAACCCCTTACTTGCTCATCACTTCATACTTAACTGCTTTCCCTTTTGAACGCTTCAACATTATGAATAATAGGTCTTAAAACAGTCATGAAAGCCATTTAAATGTGCAGGATGATAGGAAGTAATGGGACAAAAAAGTTCTGTAAGGGGACAAGTAGGGTTATTAGCTAAGAAGAATGGTTATAGTGGGAAAAATCCTTTGCCCAGTAGATAATCTGGGATGTAATTTTTGTTTGAGATGGGGTAGATAAATACTCTAGACAGAAATGAAATCATCTAAATTTCTGAGCGATTTTTTTTTTACTGATGGCCACGTACAGAATACGCTGGGCAGAAATTCTCTTTACGTGCCAGATAGTGGTGTAATGCTTTTGTTTCCAATGTCGTGCTCTCTTCTTTAGAACCAACAATCCCAATTAAAAGCCATCTCATGGAACTGGGCTTGACAGCAGCCAAATTTGCCCGGAAGCGAGGGAACATCGCCCTGGCCACGCGACTGCTCGCCCAGTGCAGTGAGGTTCAGCTGGGGAAAACCACCACTGCACAGGACTTGGTCCAGCACTTTAAAAAATTGTCTGCACCCGGTCAGATTGATGAAAAATGGGGTCCTGAACTTGATATTGAGAAAACGAAGTTGTTATACACTGCAGGTGAGCGTTGTGTTGTAGTGTCTGGAGCTTTTTTTCCTTAGAGCCAGGCTAATTCCCCTCACCCTGAAAAGTCACAGCAGGGCAGTATCATTGGGAACTGAATAAAACGTATTAGCTGTTGTCTTGTCCCAAAGTGCTTTCACGATTTTTTTCGTGCTTGTTGTTTTTAAAAAGAGAATTTTCTGTGTAAAAATACATTGCTACAAGCTGTATGTGAGTGTGCTCAGTTTCAGAATTGCTTTAAGTACCATTACAGTACTGAAGATTTGCTTTTTGTGATGTGCAGGTCAGTCAACACACGCCATGGAAATGCTGAGTTCTTGTGCCATATCTTTCTGCAAATCTGCCAAAGCTGAATATGCAGTTGCTAAATCCATTCTCACACTGGCTAAATGGATTCAAGCAGAATGGAAAGAGATCTCAGGACAGCTGAAACAAGTGTACAGAGCTCGACAGCAGCAGAATCACAGCGGCCTGTCTACCTTGTCTAAAAACATATATAATTTGATTGATCTGCCAGCTGTTAACACTTTAGAAGATGAATACCCTAGGATTGAAAGTGAATCTACAGGTAGATTTGTTCTCATTATTCTATTTTAAAATTAGTTACTGATAATTACACTGAGGGAAGAACAGCAGCTATACTGATAAAGACTGAGTGCTCCATCACTCATATATTTGTTTTCCTAGTACATGTGTCAAGGGTTTGTATTTTATGCAATGGGTAACTATACACAGTTAAAAAACCCAAACACCTTAATAATGATATTCCTGTCACGTTTTTCTCATTCAAATAATGGTGGCCTGATGAAGAAACTGGGATGTGTTTTATTTTGTATTGAAGATATCAGTTATTGTCCTGTGTGTGTTTGCTAAAGTTTGAATTGGATCTTTCAGGGTTAAGCACGGACAGGATTTGTGTCATTAAGGCCCCCACAAGCGTGAAAAGTACTTTTGGTTTTTTCATGATTTTTAATCTATACCTAATCTGAACACTTCTGCTGTTGCTGCAGGATGTGTTCTCATTCCTGATTTCCAGCAGAGTTTCCTTTAAACATTAAGACAAATTCTGTCATTCTTTAAACATGGATTTCAGAAGTGACTTAGTTCCTCTCACGCAGAGTCAGAATTATTTTAGAGCTGTTGTTGAATGTTAAACAGTAGGTGCTTTCTGACTTGACAGCAAAGAAAAGAAATATAAACACAAATAAACAGAACCACAGTGCCCAGGGTACTTCACAGAAGTCTGCTGTCTGAAGCACTGGGCTCCTTTGGAGATCATGAGTTCCTTGCCTCAGTTCCACCCTTCTGTGAAAGAGGAAGGAATTGCAGAGTATCCAGCAGTGATTGTTGGCCAATGGAATCTGGGCTTTATTTTGAAGCAGTGTCAGAACTGAAAAATAATTGCATTGTGGAAAATTTTGCACCGTTGGGTACTAATTTTACTAAAAAAATACTGTGTACCCCTCATTTTTTGGTGTTATTTTCTGTGTTCAGAAGTAGGTTCTGTACCATAACACACATTTCTCTGTTTCTCCCATCACAGTAAACATTGGAGTTGGAGAACCAGACTTCATCTTGGGCCAGCTGTATCACTTGTCTTCAGTACAGGCACCTGAAGTAGCCAAGTCCTGGGCAGCTCTGGCCAGCTGGGCCTACAGATGGGGCCGCAAAGTGGTTGATAATGCCAGGTAAATTCAGCTTAATGCTTGAATTTATACAGCACAGTTGGTTTTCTTAAGATAAACCTTAGCTATGTCCTTGGGATTGCTGTTTGTAGCCTGAAGTTGCCTGTGAGCAGAGAGATGATTTTTCTCTTGATGACTTGCCCTCTGTAAAACAAAGCTAGTTTAATTCTGAGATAAAGACGATTTCTTCCTTCAAAAAGTTTCATATATAGACTTTCAGTAGCTCCACAAATACTCTTGTAATGGGGATCAATAATTCATTAAATGTTACAGTCAGGGAGAAGGTGTTCGGCTGCTCCCCCGGGAAAAATCTGAGGTTCAGAACTTGCTTCCAGACAACATTGCAGAGGAGGATAAGGAGAAAATCTATGGGATTCTTGGGCAGGCAGTGTGTCGGCCAGCTGGGATNGGTTTACTTAAGATAAACCTTAGCTATGTCCTTGGGATTGCTGTTGTTTGTAGCCTGAAGTTGCCTGTGAGCAGAGAGATGATTTTTCTCTTGATGACTTGCCCTCTGTAAAACAAAGCTAGTTTAATTGAGATAAAGATGATTTTCTTCCTTCAAAAAGTTTCATATATAGACTTTCAGTAGCTCCACAAATACTCTTGTAATGGGGATCAATAATTCATTAAATGTTACAGTCAGGGAGAAGGTGTTCGGCTGCTCCCCCGGGAAAAATCTGAGGTTCAGAACTTGCTTCCAGACAACATTGCAGAGGAGGATAAGGAGAAAATCTATGGGATTCTTGGGCAGGCAGTGTGTCGGCCAGCTGGGATTCAGGTAAGTGTAGATTTGCTTGCTTGAAAAAAAAGTTCAGCTTCAGCATGAACCTTATTTTCCTCTTCTTGCAATTCACGTTAACTCTTGCAAGTGTCCTAAAATCAAAATTCAGAGAGTACAAGAAACCTCTGTTAGCTCAGTGGTCACACACCTGCTGGAGGAACTGTGGTAATGGGATGGAGTGATGCAGTTGCATGAGTTGCTAGACAAAATCTGATTTAGGAACTAAGATTGCTTCTAGAAATCGTTGGAGGACTTAATCAAACCTGCTTTCCCTTTCTTTGCATTTAGGATGAAGATATGACTCTACAAATCACTGAAAACGAGGACAATGAAGAAGATGATATGGTGGATGTGATATGGCGCCAGTTATTAACAAGTTGTCCCTGGCTTTCAGATCTTGATGAAAATGCAACAGAAGGATTAATTAAAGTCTGGAGGAAAGTTGTAGACAGAATCTTCAGTCTCTATAAATTGTCCTGCAGTGCATACTTTACTTTCCTCAAACTCAATGCTGGTCAGGTTAGTGTTCATGTCGATGTGGAAACCAACTCACAGACTTGTCTAAATGGTGATGAACTGGACACTTAGGGGAGTATTTCTTTGTTTGAAGGTTCCACTCGATGAAGAAGATCCCAGGCTGCACCTAAGGAACACCTCTGAGCAAAGCACTGATGATGTAATTGTGATGGCAACCCTGAGGCTGCTGCGATTGCTTGTGAAACATGCTGGAGAACTCAGACAGTATCTAGAGCATGGGCTGGAAACTACACCTACTGCTCCTTGGAGAGGTGAAGATGTGTCATCTCGTTGTTAAAATTGATTTTGAGGCGTTTTCTCTAAATGCAGAAAGCTGTTGGTTGCACTTTGATAAAATTTCTCTTTAGGCGTGATGGAACGAGACTGTGTCTTTTACTAAATGATGATGTTAAAGTCTAACTAACTGAAGATGTTAAAGTCTGCCATGTACTCTGATTGTGAAGTAGATAATTAGCAGAGATTTTGATCCCCTCCTTCCCCCACTTGAAGACATGGGAGGGAGAAAGGAGATGTGGTTTATGCAGTGTTACATCATATGACCACTTTAAAAAACAAACGGGGTGGGTTTTTTCTAGCTATAGTTGAGAAGGGTGTGTGACTAAAGCCACATGTTTCAGAGGTCCTTGTTAGTCACTGCACTGCAGGTTCTGGTTGTTCATGGACTTTCCCTCAGAGGTTATGGAGTAGTAGGAGGCAAAGAAGAGGAGGCCAACTATTGTAAAATTGCACTTTCTTAAGGACTTTCTTGTAAATTAGTCAATTAGTACTTCTTCAATTGAAATTCTCCCTATGCACAAAAAGTCATGCTTTTAAAAATAAAATTCTCCCTCATTAGAAGTGGAACGAAGTGAATCAGCACATTCCCTTTTCCTCTTCCTGCAGGTATCATTCCCCAGCTCTTCTCCCGCCTGAACCACCCCGAAGTGTACGTTCGTCAGAGCATTTGCAATTTACTGTGCCGGGTTGCTCAGGACTCTCCTCACCTCATCCTCTATCCTGCAATAGTGGGAACCATTTCCCTTAGCAGTGAGTCCCAGACTTCAGGTATGGAGAAAAGAGAAAGAGTTCAAATCAACTTTAGCTAATATATTCTTAGGTAATGGATAAAATGGCACTGAGGTGTTTTGTTTTCTCAGTAACTGATACTTTATGTCTTAAGAATATTTTTATTGTGGCACTTTACTGACACCCTTAATCTGATTTACCAGATTTTTCAGTTTTGCATATTTTTTGTATACTTCACCAGTACTTAACGGAGACCTGATTCTAAATAAACCATGGAGTGATATATCTTACTATAGCTAATATTTTATCATCTGTTTTTAATTTAGGAAACAAGTTGCCTTCTGCCATCCCTACTTTGCTAGGTAATATTCAAGGAGAAGAACTGCTGGGTGGTGAATGTGATGAAGGGAGTGCCCCAGCTTCCCAAGAAAGTAGTAAAGACGATACAAAAGCTGGATTAAACGAAGATCAAGCAATGATGCAAGATTGCTACAGCAAAATTGTGGAGAAACTCTCTGCTGCAAATCCAACAATGGTACTGCAGGTAAATAATCCAAACGTCCGTGGCTCGGCTACTTGAGCCACAAACCTGTAATTTGTGTTTCTTGGGTGTTGGCCTGCTGAAAGTTCACTGTGTCCTTGCTGTTAGGCTCTCATCCGTTTTCAACTCGTTCATCTACAAAAATAAGTGTGAATACGAGTTCTTGTTACAGAAGTCAATCTTACTTTCTGCAGGTCCAGATGCTCGTGGCCGAGCTGCGCCGAGTTACGGTGCTGTGGGATGAGCTGTGGTTGGGAGTTCTCCTGCAGCAGCACATGTACGTGCTCAGGCGGATTCAGCAGCTGGAAGATGAAGTGAAGAGGGTCCAAAACAACAACACTTTACGGAAGTAGGTCTTTGTTATGGTTATCACTTGTTTTGTTACAAAATGATTCTTCTTGGGGAACCGCAGGGTCAAGTGGATCAGTGGTGGTGTTGCTCCTGAATTCATGCTGTGCCAGCTGCTGCTTTTTAAGCCTGGGACCTTATTTCAGGAATGTTTTCCAGCTGGCACTGCAATCAAATGAGAGAAACAGTCTACCTGTGCATCCATGGTGTGATTTCTTTAGTAATTATGTGTTAGAACCCAATGTATATTCAACTGTGGTTGATGAGATCCTGTAGCTCTCCGTTTCCAAGTCAGATAATATAAGCATGTTGAAGGGTGTAATCTGTTTGAAGATAACTGTAAATGCAGATATTTGGAGCAAACAGAATGTCTTAATCTGCTTTTAGTTTTCAGTGTTGAGCAAGTCTGTCTTTTCCCCTCAGCTGGGTTCTCCTGTGAATGGATTAGTGGAAGAGCAGATCCATTCACTGGCTAAACTTAAGAATGCCTCTTGTATTCTGTAGTCAGGACTGACATGGAATGGGAGAACAGAACGATCTGAATCTCTCTCCCCCTTGTTTATAGCGTGGGGCATTCTCAAGAGGTAGTAGTAAAAAGATCCTTTATTAAAGTAAATCAGTTGCTTAACGTAACTTCTGCTCAGAGCTTCTAATCAGGGTTTCTGGTGGTGAGCAAGGCATTTCACATTTTTTTAAAAAAGAAGTATGGTTCAGAGGAACACGTATTCAACGTGGAATGAAATACTCTTCATTTTAATATGATCTTAAATGAAGACCTCATTCTAGAGAAGTAATTTTTGTGAGTTCTTCACTGTCTCATTTGTTGTTTAATGCTCTGATGATGAGGTAACTTGGTTTCATGGCATTAAGAGGAAGCTGTTGTGTGGGTTTTTTTTTTGTAACAGAGAGGAGAAAATCGCAATCATGCGTGAAAAGCACACAGCTCTGATGAAGCCCATTGTGTTTGCTTTGGAACACGTGAGGAGCATCACTGCAGCTCCCGCCGAGACTCCGCACGAGAAGTGGTTTCAGGATAACTACGGAGATGCGATCGAAAACGCACTGGAGAAACTGAAGAATCCTTTGAATCCTGCTAAACCTGGAAGCAGCTGGCTCCCATTTAAAGAGGTATTGCATGCAAGGTGAAGGGTACAGTGTAGAGGCACCTGCTGCTCCTGCTGCACCGTGTGCTTGACCATTCCCTGCTCTTGCTGTATCAGGATTGCAGCCTGAAACTTGCCCTGCTCAGCACAGGCACTCTGGGCACTAAAGCACTGTAATTTTTGCCTCTAGCCAGTCCTAGTGATTGTCTGTTATTACATTTCTATCCACTGAAATTATTTTGCATTTCTCAAATCTTGCATCTTCTGCTGTCTGGGATGCCGTCAGTTTTGGGAGCAGAGGGCTTTAT